>PVIA01001269.1:0-298010 GCA_004024845.1 Tonatia bakeri
TATAGTTTTCTGAATACAGGTCTTTTACCTCTTTGGTTAGGTTTATACCTAGGTATTTTATTTTTCTTTTTGCTATTTCAAATGGAATTTTTTCCTTGATTTCTGCTTCTGCTGTTTCATTGGTGATGTACAGAAATGCCTTTGATTTCTGGATATTGACTTTGTATCCCGCTGTTTTGCCAAATTCGTTTATTAGGTCGAGCAGTTTTTTGGTAGAGTCTATAGGATTTTCTACGTACACTATCATGTCATCGGCAAACAATGACAGTTTTGTTTCCTCTTTTCCGATTTGGATGCCTTTTATTTCCTTTTCTTGTCTGATTACTATGGCTAAAACTTCCAATACTATACTGAATAAAAGTGGTGAAAGTGGACAGCCTTGTCTTGTTCCTGTTCTTAGTGGAAAAGATTTTAGTTTTTGCCCATTGAGTATGATGCATTTCTAATTTTATTTATTTGGGTCCTCTTTTTTTTCTTAATGACTTTGGTTAAAATCTTGTCAATTTTGTTTATGTTTTCAAAGAACAAGCTCTTGGATTCATTGATTTTTTGTATCATTTGCTAGACTCTATTTTGTTTATTTTGGTTCTGATCTTTATTATTTTCTTCCTGCTACTCACTTTGGGCTTTGTTTGTTGTTCTTTTTCAAATTCTTGTAAGTGTGAGGTTAGATTGTTCATTTTAGCTCTTTCTTCTCTCTCTCTCTCTCTCTCTCTCTCTCTCTCTCTCTCTTTCTGAGATAGGCTTATAATGCTATTAATTGTCCTCTTAGTATTGCTTTCCCAGTATCCCACGGATTTTGGATTTTTGTGCCCTTATTTTCATTTGTTTCAAGGTAACCTTTGATTTCTTTCTTGATCTAATTGTTGACCCATTCATTGTTCAATAACATGTTATTTAGATTCAATGTCTTTGCATGTTTTTCACTGTTCTTCTTGCAATTGATTTCTAGTTTCATAGTATTGTGGTCAGAGAAGATGCTTGATATGATTTCAATCTTCTTAAATTTGACAAGACTTGTTTTGTGTCCTAATATGTGGTCTAACCTAGAAAATGTTCCATGTGCACTTGAAAAGTATGTATATTTTACTGCTTTGGGGTAAAATACCCTGCAGATACCAATTGAATCTATTTGACTTAGTGTATCATTAAAGGTCACTGTTCCTTGTTGATTTTCTGCCTGGAAGATCTATACATTAAAGTCAATGCTGTGTTAAAAATCCACAAATATAAATGTGATTATATTTACCTCATTCTCTCCCTTTTTCTCCATCAAGATTTGTTTCACATATTTACATGCTCCTTTGTTGAATATGTAAATGTTTACTAGGGTTATATTCTTGTTGGATTGTACTCTTTATCATTATGTAGTGTCATACTTTGTCTCATAATGGCCTTGGTTTTAAAGTCTCTTTTGTTGGATATAGACACTGCTACCTCAGCTTTATTTTTTCTTTCCATTTGCATGAAATACCATTTTCCATCCCTTTACTTTTAGTCTGTGTGTATCTTTCAATCTGAGGTGGGTCTCTTGGAGGCAGCATGTATATGGATCATGTTTTCTTATCCATTCACCTACCTTATGTCTCTTGGTTGGTGCATTTAAGCCATTTATATTTAAGGTGATTTTTGAAAGATACAGATTTAGTGCCATTTTGTTATTAGACTATTTTTCTCTGTTTTTTTTTTTTTTCATTTTCTCTTTCTCCTCCTCTACTTCTTCCTCCTCCTCCTTCTTCTTCAAGCAAGCCTTTCAACATTTGTTGCTCTACTGGTTTGGTGTTAACAAACTTCTTTAGCTTTTTCTTGCTTGGAAACTCCTTATTTCTCCTTCAATTTTAAATGATAGCCTTGTTTGGTAAAGAAGCCTTGGTTGTAGGTCTGTGTTTTTCATCACCTTGAATATTCCATGTCACTGCCTTCTGGCCTGAAATGCATCTGTTGTGAAATCAGATGATAGTGTAATTGGTGCTCCCTTGTATGTAACTACCTGCTTTTTTCTTACGGCTTTTAGGAATATTTTATCTTTAAGTTTTGTCATTTTAATTATAATGTGTCTCTATGTAGGCCTCTTTGTGTTCTAGTTGTTTGGGACTCTCTGAAATTCCTAGAATTGTGTGTCTTTTTCCTTCACCAGATTAGGGAAGTTTTTGGTCATTATTTCTTCAAATATGTTCTCAACCTCATGCTTATTCTCATCTCCTTCTGGTATTCCCAGGATGAAGATGTTTTTATGTTTCATGTTTTTCAAAATGTTTCTTTGGCTCCCCTCATTTTTAAAATTGTTTTTGTTTTGTTTTTGCTCCTCTGCCTCAGTGTTTTTTCTGTCTTGTCTTCCAAATCACTGATTCATTCCTCTGCTTCAGCTAGCCTGCTGTTTATTCCTTCCAGTAATTATTTATTTCAGATATTGCATTCTTTATGTCTGACTGGCCCTTTTTTATTATTTCTATATGTTTTTTCATGCTGTTGAATATCCTTATAATCATTACTTTAAACTCTACCTGATAAATCACTTGTCTTCATTTAATCTAGCTCTTCTTCTGGAGAATTCTTTTGTTCTTTCATATAGAGTCTGGTTTTTTGTTTGTTTGTTTTTCTTTCCATTTTGACTGGGTCTTTGTATATGTTTCTATGTTTTAGGTAGATCTGCAAAGACTCTGGCTTAGGCCTTTCTCAGATGCTGCTTGACTGACCCTAGTCAACCTGTTTAGAACTGTCAGTGATCCACAGCATGTGGCACGCTCTACTGGGCCCATTTGTGTATGACCCAGGCTATGCACCAAGGATGGCTTTTATGAGCCCTAGGTACTGGGGAGGGTCTGCTGAAGTCTCATAGAGCTCCTAGAGAACCTCCCTGAGTCTCCAGCTGCCTCTCCCTGGCAGACAGAAACCTTACTGCTTTTTACAGCTGCATGTTATCTGGGTTCATTTCTGGCTTTGGTGCTGTAGACTGGGAAGCCCAGCTTGGGTTTAGACTTCACAGTTCTCAAGCGGAAACCCTTGTCTGATGAAACATCTCTCTGGAATGACAGTTGATGTCAATGGGAGCCTCCTCCACACTCCTTACCAGTCTTGTTGTGATGAAGTGGTTTCTTCTGTCTGTCCTTGGTTATAAGGCTTCTCTCCAGGTAGTGTTCAGTTGGTTACTCAGGATAATTTCTCTACTATTTAGTTGTAATTCCAGATTGGTCATGAGAACAGGTTAGGATAGCTTCCACTTATTCTTCTGCTATCTTAGATCTCTTCCATGCATGTTTTGATTTCATTGTAATAAACTCTATTATTTCACATAACAATATCTAAAAGTAATGAATGAGAAGGTAACAATCTGATATTCTGAAGGCATTAACACATCTATTCTATGAATATGACACGACCTGTCAAATTTTGGATGGAATCAAAATGCATTAGTCTTTTAAAGATGCTCTGTCTCTAAGGAACTTTAAAGTATTAAGAAAAACTTCTAGTGTGAAAAAAGAAAGATTTTACATGCTTTGATATGTAGGATTCTGTGATTATAGGAATCCCATTATGTCTCTCTATACCAGGGCTTAATAGCCTACAGAGGTATTAGAATTCACAGATACATGTAACTCACATTTATTTCTGTGTGTGAGAAAGGACGTTCCAAAAATCACCTAGTACAGTCATGACATTATCACCTTTTTATTGTTTGAGATGTTACAAATCTTGGGTGAAAATTTTGTTCTCAAAGTACAAATTGGCCATGCTAAGTGTATCAATTAACATCAGAAATTATCTGAAAGGAAGAATATTAAACAAAAATTTGTAGTTTTCAGAATTTTCAGAGGAAAATATCTGAGCCAGAAGTTACATTTTAATTGGCTCCTCATACATATGTTAACACATCAAAATTATTCATGTACCACAGTGACTGTATAATACCCACAATATAACAAGATCGAATCATGGAGGTGCTCTCCTTAGATTTTATCATTTTTATCTCAATATATTATAAACCTTTATTTTCCTTGTTCTTGGGAATTGGCTATCCAGGGCAATCACTACCATACTTACCAGGGAAACTGAGGCCAACCCATATTCTCTGAAGTCTATTAGTCCTTGTTCTAACTAGTTTCATTTTCACTCCCAAAAACTAGGCATGAATTGTATTTGTCTAAATCTGGTCTTCCCCACTTCTGGGAATTTTCCCCTTAGACTTCTACCCTGAGAGCCATCTTTCTGATGGAGCTGCAGAACTGGATTGAAAGGATGCTTTCTTCTCTGGAAGCATGGTTATGGGGATTAGTGATGTCTTTCTAGCAGTCTTAGGAGTTGTTTTTATTCTAGCTTTCTTCCTTTTCTCTGATGTCCTTCCATCTGTCCTGGTAGGTATATCCCTGTTTTACATGATGCCAGGGATGGGTCTAGAGGTTACCATCTCAATTAAATGATAAGTTCAAGCCTAGGTATACTGCATACAGGAGGTTGCACTGTGACATCAGCCTTCTCAATATGCACTTTGATGTAAGCATTGCTTCAGTTTGTTTCTTTGCTTTTTTATGTTTGGATTTGCTCTATTTGCTTTCATTCATTCTTATTTCTTATGCCTACATTTATTTTGAATTTTTCTTATTTTTCAGTTACAGTTAGCATCTGATAAATTAATTTCACATGTATAGTATAGTGGTTAGAAATGTATATAAGTTATTAAGGGATTTTAAGAAATCTTGAGCCTGTTTAAATTTATTTCCAGCCCTTTGTATTGTGAAATATATGACACAGTGAAATACAAAGAAAAGCACAACTTGTTGAATTTTCATAAATTAAACAGTTCCTTCAACCATTGAAGCAAAAAAAATAGAACTTTACCAGGACCCTAGAAGACCCATTTGTGTCCTTTCCAATCAGTACCCCTTTCAAACTCCCAAAAGGTAATTTCTATCCATTTATAACATTTCCTTATTTTTCTTATTCTTTCACCACATAAACAACCATCCACAAACACTATCACTCATTTTACCATAAAGAAATGTATAAAAATGCAATTATACAACATACATTCTTTAGTTCTTTTGTTCAACAAGATGTGAGAATCTTCCATTTTTATGTGCAGTCAGAATTCATTCATTTGTATTACTTTATAGTATTCCAAATACCTCTATATATTTGTCCTTTTTACTATGATATACATTTAGTTGTTTCTACTTTATAGCTATGATGAATACTATTGAATAATTCTCTAGGTATATACATAGCAATGGTATTGCTGATTCATCTAGGATGGATCTGCACTACAGATGGAATGTTTGTGTCCCCTCAAAATTCACGGTGAAACTTAACCCCCAATGTGATGGTGTTAGGAAGTGGAACCTTTGGGAGGTGAGTAGGTCATAATTGTGGAGCCCACAGGCATGGGATTAGTACCCTGACAGAAGAGACCCCTGAGAGCCTCCTCTCCCCTTTCACATGTTAGGTCACAGCTAGAAGGTGTCATTATGTGAAACAGGAAGTGGTCCGCACCAGACAGAGAATCTGTAGGCACCTTCATCTTGCCTCTAGAACTGTGAGAAATTTCTGTTGTTCACTAGCCACCCAGTCATATATGATATTTTTTTACAACTAAGACAGTATGTACAGCTTTGAAAGGCCAAATCATCTCCCAAATTGGTTCTACCAATTTGTACTCTGACCAGCAGTGTATTAGAAACAAATTGTTTTGTATCCTTATTAATCCTCATTATTTTTGTTTTATTAAATCATTTTTAATGTTATTTTATTACAGTTGTCCCAATTTTCCCCCTTTGCTCTCCTCTGCCCATCCCATCCCCTGTTCCCACAGTCAATTCCCACACTGTTGTCCATGTCTGTGGATCTTTCATACATGTTCTTTGTCTAACCCCTTCCACTTCTGTCCATTGTTATACCCCTCCCTTCTGATCACTTTCAGTCTGTTTTATATTTCCATACCTGTGGTTCCCTTTTGTTTGTTATTTTCATATCATCCTTTTCCAGGGGCTCTTGTTCCTATAAGCACTGTATTATCTGTATATCTGTCTTCTGTAATATTTTTTTCTGCAGCATGCAGGCTAGATTAACTGTGATTGGTAGTTTGTTGTTTTTCATATTGTGATTTTATTTTGATCATAGTTCTTATTTGATTTATGTTTCTGAATTTAATAACTAAAATACAATGACTATACAAGCATTTTCTTCAAATTTAATAACATATCAGATTCTTGTGGCCACAGTTAAGACAAGTATGTTTGAAAATGTGTTAATGTTTGGATTTCTTTTAAGATTTTATTTATTTACTTTTAGAGGGAGAGGAAGAAAGAGGAGAGAAACATCAATATGTGGTTGCCTCTTGCACACCCCCAACTGGGGACTCGGCCTGCAACCGAGGCCTATGCCCTAACTGGGAATTGAACTGGCAACCCCTTGGTTCACATGCCCATGCTCAATACACTGAGCTATACCAGCCAGGGCTGCATTTCTTCACAAATAAAAAATTCACTGGATTTATGCTTGATAATTCTTTACTTGTGTATACCAATAATCTTCAGTATTTAGCCTAAATTTCAAACATTTTAAAGTAACGTAATGCATAATTATATGTGCAGTCATAATTACTTTCAGGAACAAATTGTAAATATTATAGTTATTAGTAGAATCACTATTAACTTATAATATCTCTATATTATTTTACATTTGTAAGTCATTATAATTAAGTCAGAATATAGGAACTCACTATGAAATTTTAGGAGAGATAACACAACATTTTATATGTAAGTGACTTTAGAATTTGAGGTAGGTAATAAGCTGGTGTAGTCAGTTGGAAGATACTACTGATGTTTATTTTCCTAACTTTGCATGTACAATTTTTTCGAAGAGTGAAAAAGAAAGGATGCACTTGTTTATTGGGGGAGCTTTGTCTAGCAGAGACCCCCAGCCATCACAGATGAGAATAATTCTACCAAGACATGATCTGCTTGGGGAGGAATGGTGACCAGTCTCTCAAAGGAGAAAGGTCATCAGCCTATTCCTCAATGGGCTTTTATTTGTTCAGTTTGCACAGGAATACAGGTAAAGCTCATCAGTCATTGTCAGGCAGTAATGATCAAACAATAGGTAACATTCAAAGAACTATGAGGGCTTATTCTGAGTCAGGGTCAGTTAGCTAAAGGGCCATAAAACTCTGGGAAAGAAATTTATTTTACACTTGGACTCTTATCAGAAAATTGAGGACATTTTTAGCAAAGCTGGTTGCACAGGACTTTATGCATTCTTTCTTAGGCCTGATCGCCCCGGGAACTGCCCATTCCTGCCCAGGGCTGCATAACCCTCCCACATTGTTTCAGGCTTAAGTCAGTCAGGGGAAGTAAGGCAGCCAAGAGATTAGGAGACTTCTTGCAGTCAGAATGAGGACTCAGGCTATGTCAAAGCTGAGGGGTGAGGGTCCATCACCCCCTTTTTCTATAGTCCCCCAAATCCTTCCCTGATGGCCCCATCACAACCATGACTATTTTAGATTGTCGCTCTCTTGAGGAATCTTACCCATCATTGGCTAACCAGTCATTTGCCTGGGGCCAAGTGGGTAAAGGGGCAGAGGTGGCACCCCAGCCAGGAAGATAAGCTTTGTCTCCTTAGTGGTTTATGGTTCCAAGGTCTTTTACTCAGCCTTATCCATGGTGGGGTTACAACTTCTGAAACTAGGCAGGATGGTTCCCAATACTTGTTAGTGGTCACAGTGATACCCAAAATGTTGATATGTCCCTAACTTTGATAAAAAAAATAGTGAATTCAGTAACCTACAAGGATCTGAGTTAAAATTTTCAAATTCTGAATATTTTTAAACTTCAGTGTCTTCTGAGGAAAGGAGATAAAAAGGGTTTCTACTTTACGTGATATGTTGTTGGGGGGATTGAATAAGACAGTAGGACCTGGCAGTACTTAGGAATGTAGTTGCTTCACAATTACCTACTGTATTCTACAGACCCTGGTAAGAATAAACCTATTCTCTGCCCTTACAGTTTTACATTTGTAGGAATGTTGTATAAATATAACATACTATATGTCTGTTTCTAAGTTCAAATTTTGTATAGCATTTCTTTTATATAGCATTTGGGATTCATCCATTTTTTCCTTACATCAATAACATTGTATAGTATTTCATTTTGTGGATACAGTCTGTCTATCTATTCCTGATAAAGGGATATTTGACTTGTTTTTAGTTTGGGGTGATTATGAACAAAGCCACTATAAATATCTATGTATATTTTCAAGTGAACATTATTTTTCATTTAATTTGGTTAAATCTCTAGGAGTGAGATTACTGGGTGGTGTGGTTAATGTTTAACAGTACAAGAAAAAAAAAATCTTTGTGAAGTAGTTTTACAATTTTACATCCTCACAAGAAATAAATGGTAGTTCCAGTTGCTTCACATTTTATCCTTACTTAGCATCATTAAGTTTCAGTCAGTTTATGTGTTTTGCAATTCTAATAGTTATGTAGCGGTGATAGATTTTTTCAGTAAGAAAAATATATTCTCTTCAAACATTAAAAAATAAAAACAGCCTTCAAACTAACATGGAATCACAAATTTGTACATTTTCTTATAACAAGAATCTCACATTTACTGCTTTACTCCAGACATTCAGAAGGAATTTTTTTATTTTCTCTTCTGTAGTTTTTGTAAGATTCTATGAGATATCTGGGGATTCAACATTTCATAAGAAATGGTCCCATATTCAATTTGCTAATAGTTTATTAGAATTTCTGATGTAGAACCCTCAATACAAGCCCAAGCCTGTTTAGGTGAGAATCCAAAACCAGTTCAGCAATAAATTGGGGGAATTTTATTTACTGGTCAATAGAGATTAGAAAACTATTTGCAATGTTGATGACAATAGGGCTGAAGAAAGCTCTGAGAGCTCAGATTTGAAGACTCAAAATTACCTTTGTTTTTGAGAGAACTTCAATAACATTTATTCATTTTGGTTTGATCCCTTAAACAGAAGCAGTAATGTGTCCATTCTGTGGAGCAGGCAGAATGCTGAGCTGCATGAATAAAAGAACCAAGAAAAGATACAAAAAACAAAACCTTAGCCCTATGCCATCTTGAATCGGCAAATTCTTGCATAGTATGATCTATTCAAGCATAAAATTTTAATGAAATTACTGAATTTAAAAATTAAGTATTTTCTGTTGTTTCATAATAAGTTCTGATTCAGCTCAGCTTGCTGCAATTTATATCTCATAATAAGCATCAGGGCCTTTTTCAGGAAAAATGGGCTTTCCTTTGTGACTGTGGTCTTTAAATGGTTGGCCCTTGTCCTTAGAATTGTTCTGCAGCCATTTCTGTGGGTTCTTAATATGCTAAGGCAGAATTTTGCAACTCCTAATTGGCTTTGAAAATCCTCCTCTATATCAGAGTACATCTCAATGTTCTTCTCATAGCCAAATATATTCGTTCTTCTGACCATTGTTTAAAATGAACTAACAGATTATAAACTTTAAGTAAAAATACAAAGAAAAAGAAACGCTTTCTAAACTTGCACTTTTATTTGTTTATTTCTTGGGTGGTGACAATTTTTTTTAATTTAATTTAATTTAATTTTTTTGCATCACCATTTATTGCCCCATGTCCTCTTCCACCTCTACCCACTCCCCTACACCTCCATCACTACACTGTCATCTGTGTTCATGATTTCTTTCTCTTTGTTTTTTTTTCTTGGTTGCTCTACTCCTCACCCCTCCAGCACCCCCCAACCCCCACCCAAGCTATCAGCTGGCTCTCTATCTATGAGTCTGTCTCTGGTTTGCTTGTTACTTCAGCTTGTTCATTAGATTACACATGAGTGTAATCATATGGTATTTGTCTTTCTCTGACAGGCTTCTTTCACATAATGTTCTCCATGTCCATCAATGCTGATCCAAAGGGTAAAATTTTCTTCTTTTTTACCACCAAGCAATATTCCATTTTGTAAATGTACCATAGCTGTTTTATCTACTCATCTACTGATGGACACTTAGGCTGTTTCCAAATCTTGGTTATTGTAAATAACACTGCAGTGAACATAAAGGTGCATATATTCCTTTGAATTAGTGTTTCAGGTTTCTTTGGATAAATTCCCAGAAGTGAAATCTCTGAGTCATAAGGCAAATATGTTTTTACTTTTTTGAGGTAACTCCATATTGTTTTCCACAGTGTCTGCACCGATCTTCATTCCCACCAACAGTATGCAAGGGTTCCTTTCTCCACATTCTCACCAACACTGGTTGTTTGTTGATATATTAATGATAACTATTCTGACAGATGTGAGGTAATATCTCATTATGATTTTAATTTGCATTTTTCTGATGATTAGTGACACTGAACATCTTTTCATATGTCTATTGGCCATTTGTATGTCCTTCTTGGAGAAGTGTCTATTCATATCCTTTGCACATTTTTTAATTGAATTGTTTGGGTTTTTTGGTATTGAGTTTTGTAAGTTCTTTATAAATGTTGGACATTAACTCCTTCTTGTATGTATTGGAAGATATGTTCTCCCATTGTGTGGTTGTCTTTTCATTTTGTTGATAGTTTTATTTGCTATGCAAAACGTTTTATTTTGATATAGTCCCATTTGTTTGCTTGTCTTCAATGCCCAAAGAGATGTATCAGAAAAAGTATTGCTATGAGAAGTGTCTGAGACCTTACTGCTTATGTTTTCTTCTGAGATATCTGTGTTTTTGAGTCTAACATGTAAGTATTTAATACACTTTGAGTCTATTCTTGTGTGTGCTGTAGTAAGGTAGACTAGTGTCATTGTTTTGTATGTTTTTATTTACAATAAATAGTGTATCCTAACACTATTTATTGATTAGACTCTCTTCAGCCCATTGTATGATCATGACTCCTTTGTCAAATATTAAATGACTATAAAAGCATGAGTTTATTTCTAGGCTCTTTATTCTGTTCCATTGATCTATATATCTGTCTTTTTGCCAGCACTATGCTGTTTTGGTTTATATGGCTTTGTAATATAGTTTGATATTAGGTGGTATGATTCCTTCAACTTTGTTCTTTTTTTTCTCAAGATTGCTAGTACTACTCAGGGTCTTTTGTGGTTTCATATAATTTTGGGGGGATATTTGTTCTAGTACTTTAAAATACACCATTAATATTTTGATAGGAATTACTTTGAATCTATAGATTGATTTGGATAGTATGGAAGTTTTAATGATGTTAATTCTTCTATCCATGTACATGGTATATACTTCCACTTACTTGTATCTTCTTTGGTTTCTTTCTTCAGTGCCTTATAATTTTCCAAGTGCATGCCTTTTATATTTTGGTTGAATTTATTCCTATGCGCTTTGTTATTTTTGAAGCAATTGGGAATAGTATTGTTTTCTTAGTTTCCCTTTCTGATAGCTCATTATTGGAATATAAGAATGCAACTTATTTATGGACATGTTATTGCAAATATTCATGAATAACACTGAGCATTTGGACATTACACAACAGCAAGAAAGGAAGAAAAGCAGGAAAAGCTATCAAAATGCATTTGAGATATTTGTTACTCTTTTATGTGGTTTTACTTTTTAAACTCTTCTAAAATTTAAATTTTCTTGCCATGCTCACTTGTGTTAACATGAGAGAAACCTATAAATATTCTTCAATGTGATGACATAGCTAAAACTAAGTGGTAACAAAATCTTGAATGGATGCTCTTTCTAAATTAGGATCACTTTATTCTAGCAGTCATGATTTGATTTTAATTAAATATTTACATTTAAATGCTGCATATGGAATCTATTTTTCTCAATATCTCAACCTTTGTAGGGCTTTTATTATTTGTTCATTCCCTTATCCTCATACAACAACCATTTTCTCTTTCTTTTTACCTATAAAGAGCCATAAAACTCTCCAAGGACACAAAGCTGAGTGACATCTTGTTGCTAATCTCGAGGTACCACGATGAAATGTGGGAGCCCATGAAAGGAGATAGGCAGAGGTTGGCTGCCATTTCCTGGCTATACTGAAGGATAGATAGTACTTTCCTGTCCAAGATTCAGCATTTAAAGGGCCAACCAAGTTCTGAGCTGCATGTCTAGGTGCATTCTTGAGGTAGTAAATATTGTATATGGTTTTGTATTGTGACGATCAATGCAGGGAATGACAGAAAACAAACAGGGTTTGGTTGTTAATGAACATGTATGTCCTTGCACACATAAGCCCATTTGTACCGCTGTTGAGTGGGCATCAGCACACTGTAGTAGTCAAGGACTTTGATTTGTGATATCAAATGCCTTGCATTTAGTGCTGGTCCTGACTGTCTGCTCATCAGTGTCCTCATCCGTGATGGGAGGTGACTGCACAGACATAGTTAATAAGCTGCTGTGAAGGATACTTGTGTTATTGCCTGTAAGGTGAGAGGACAGTGGACACATTGTTCAGTACTTAGTACAAGCCAACCACCATTCCTACAGTTCTACATTGGTTAATTAATTATTCCTGCAGTTTTCATGAGATGTATATAATTCCCTATTTTACAGAAGAAAAACTCATCATCAGGGAAACTGACCAGCCCAGTCTCACACAGGAAGGAACTCTACTGCCTAGCAAATCACCATCAGAGATAGTCTTTTTCTGCGATATGCAGCAATGCCTCTGTGACCCCATAAATTGTGGGGCCATGATGGTGGGCAGGGAAAAATCCCAAAGTGAAGGCCAGGAGAACAACTAGTGAGTTCTGGGAGTTTTTATTTTTAGTTCATATTTGAACACTCACCTATTCAAGCCTGCAGCTCTTTCATATTCATAAGTGAGCAGTCAAGCTAGTTGGTTGGTTGCCTGTGGTAGGAATATGGACTGAGAATCTCATCACACATAAAGAGCTGAGATGCATAAGCTCCATGCCCCTTCACTTTCACTCACCATCCATGTGTAAACTTTAGTGCCCTGCACGGTGCAGAGTATGTGCTGGGATCACACCCAATGATCACATTCTCAGTGCCTATAGGAACCAGGCAGACAGTGAATCCCCTGGCTGAATTCCAGAACTGTTTCTGAAATTCATTCTTTGGAAACAGAATGTTTTTCTTTGAATTTTTCTTGAAGCTTACAGCTCCAGTGTTTGCTTTAACTTCCCACTTTTGATATTGATGTAGATATAAAAAGTACTTTCATTTTTCTTAATTCTATCCCAGTAAATAAAATAACACAATCATGATGATGAAAGTGACATTTAAGACCAGCAGGTGGTACATTATAGTGAGGATGAATTAGGGGAAACATGCCAAACCTAAACAAAGGTACTGTAGTTTTGCTTCATTGCTGATGGCTCAGCATCTAATATTTTCATTTTCTGTTTTCCAATGGAAGCTGGAGAAGTGGAATTTATGTTTTATTGTCTATTTCTTTTTGTGGATACATAACTAAAATAAAAAAATAACAGCATCCATAGACCAACAATATGTAAGCCAACCTGAAGAAACACATTGTTGGACCTCCCAGTCAGATATCTCTATCTAGGAAAGGTGGATACCAGTAGAATTTTTAGAAGAAAAGAGAAATGGTTATATTTGTATGCTAGGTGGATCATTCTTCAGACCTTTTAGTCTACCTGTGTTATCAACCTAGAGGTTGTAGTGAAACCAGGAACAAAGATACGATTTCCAGAGACATAGAGATAGTGAAACAGAGAGAGTCTATGGTTGAACCCTGGGCATAACCAATAATTTAAGAAGAGATCCTGGAAGGGACAAGGGCTGATCAGACAGAAGAGATAAATGTAAGAAAAAAGAAGCATCAGAAGCTTCAGAAAGGCCCAGTAAGTTATAGACTGAAAGACAATCCTTTATTTTGTAGCTTTTCTACATTGAAAAATTAATATGAGGCATTTTGGTTGAATGGAAGAACTATCATGGCTAATAGATGCTACTCTTGTAAGAAGCTGAGATTACAAAGGAGGGGACAGGAATTGAAAGTCAATAAATAAAAGAGGAATTAGGTATTAGGAAAGGATTTATCTTTATGAGTGAGACTTGAAAATATTACCAGTGACCTGTCTGAAATGTTTACTCAAAAGGCAGAAGGAAACTGACTTTTATTAACAAATACCAAATGCCATTTCTAAATGTCTTTAAGTTATCTCATCATTTCCCACAACTATGAAGACATGTACATTGCCAAGTGTTCTTCTATTATAGATGTGGGAAAGTTTGTTTCATAGGAGTTTAATTCTTCTCCAGGAAGTTCCATAACCTTATGATCAGTATTTTTCTTTTTGCTTGCTAACCACCCAACAGCTGTTCCAGAAATATTTAAGGTAATTTAGAAGAATATTTAGTACATAAGTATGAACCAGAAGATAGTACTCTCCACTCTTTTCTTTACAGCATGTTATAATAATATATTTGACTATATTACATGTTTTGTTTGCTTCCTTCATATGATAGTTCTAGTTTTGTTTGGGAAATAAATCATTCAAAAATCCTTTTTTCCTCTTGTAGCCAGAGAAACTGAAATAGACAGGAAGTTACTGCTGATCTTTAACCCTAGTTTATATTCTGTTATTAACAATGGATTATGCTGTAAACTTTAGAGCTTCATATATAGTCAGGGTCAAATTACCTTCATTTTATTTATTCACAATGTGTTGGAATTAATTGAAAAACATGGGCTCCCTCTTGTGACAAAATCAATGATTTTAAAATTTTTTGATGCCAAACAAAATCATATATCGATGCCCTTTTAATTGTTTTTAAATATTACATATAAATTTATTTAATGAGTTAATATTGTTGTTTGTGTATAATAATTATTTCTTCCAGCTTTTTTTAAAGATTTTATTTATTTATTTTTAGAGAGGGAAGGAGGGAGAAAGAGAGAGAAAGAAACATCAATGTGAGGTTGCTGGAGGCTGTGGCCTGCAACCCAGGCATGTGCCCTGACTGGGAATCAAACCTGCGATGCTTTGGTTCACAGCCCGCACTCAATCCACTGAGCTATGCCAGCCAGGGCTATTTCTTCCAGCTTTTAAAAAAATTACCTATATTTGGTTCTATTCTGTGTTTTAAAATGTAAATAGTATTTAAAAATATTGAACTTCAAACGTGTTGAAAATATAGAAGAAAAAGGAAAAAAAAACAAATTTGATTTCCTTTTTTGTATTATATGTATTCCTAGATGTATCTGAAAGCCCTTGTAATTTTGGCTTTATTATACTCCACACTCTGCATGTCACTGACATTATACTTTGTGAGTCCTCTGTGTTGTAGTGTGCTTGAATTTCCCCCATATATGTGGTGTTTCTGCTTTGCTATGCACACTGTTCATGTGAGTTGTTTCCGTAGTTGTCAAGGAAGCAGTATTCAACCTGACCTCTGGGAATGCCTGTGTGAGAAGATCTAACCAAGAAAGAATATAAATGACAAGTCATCTTTAAAATGAAAGATTATATGCTGTGTGTCTCAGTCCTTGTGTGTTTGTGTATGTGTGAGAGAGGATAGTGAAAAAAAAAAGAAAAGAAAAACACTTAATAGTCATATGCATGGACTGAGTTCTGTAAGGGCCTTTTAAGGTCATGACAGTACCAAAATGCAAATTCATAAAGGACCGGAGTGAATCTTGGCTTCATCCTGAGCTACCTGCATGGCCCGAGGCAAGTCCTTTTCCTTCCTGGAATGTCTTTTTTCTCACCTGTATAAGGCAATTGGACTAACTCCATGCTTTTTATTATATTCTCTGCAGGAACACATCTGTGGGAAATGGCATATTTCCATAACTTGATGGAGTATTAATTACAGAGACTATGTCTATAGGTGATGGTGTAGGGACTGTGGAGTCAAGGCTCTAAAAGCACAGTCTGAGACAACTGTGATGTAAGGGAGCTAGGGGATCCAATGGATGGGGACTTCTCCACCAGTTAACAATAAATAAACTAGATTCTCAGGTTTATTTCCCAAGATTCAGTAAAAGCTAAACATTTTGGCAAAGCCAGGTTGCTGGTCAGGTATGAGAACCAGGACGGGAATTTTACTCTCTGACTCATTATTTTTTACTTCTTTAATTCACATGGCCAGCATGTTGCCAGAGCCACAAACTGGCTATATTTTGACCACCAATTCCCAAACCTTAAGATGCAGGATGTAAGTTCACCTCTCCACCCTGATCCTGTCTGTCTGTTTTCCTTGCACAAACTGGCCTACTTCCTCCATTTCTCCCACTGTTGGGCTCCAGGAGGCATTTTAGTTTGCTGCCCCAATAGACAGTCAGAACCTGGTTTTTAGCAACTATCACTGGGGTTGCCTGAGCACTTCTGTGTCACCTGCCCCATCAAGGGCGAACCGGGCTCCTCCAGGGAGAAACTGCCCCATGTTGTACTTTCTAAGGTACACTCTCCTCTGCTTAACCTTCTTGTCTGGACCTTGGCTTTCTCACTTTTTTGTGGATAACCTGCCTTGCCTTTGAGTTTCCCTTTATTTCTGGACTCCATATCTCAGAGCATGCACAGGGACAGTCTCTGACCTGCAGGCCAGTCCTTCCTTTCCTCCACATGTCACCTAAATTCTGATTCATCTGAGAGGGTGGATCAGTCAGACCCAGAATGAGCAGCAGTGGTGGGTGGCTGCACCTTGGTGTTTAATAGTCATTAATTCAGTCTTCCATTAGGCTCAAAATATTTCTGAGTTATTCCAGTGTAGTAATTACATCAACAAATGTGGCCTGCCCAGGCTGGTGTGGCTCAGTGGATTGAGTGCCGGACTGTGAAACAAAGGGTCCCTGGTTCAATTCCTAGTCAGGGCACATGCCTACGTTGATGGTCAGGTCCCCAGTAGGGGGCACACGTCTGGCAACCACACATTCTCTCCCTCCCTTTCTGCCCTCTTTCTCCTCTCTCTAAAAATGAAAATGAATAAAATATTTAAAAAAATAAAACTGTTTTAAAAAGGAAATGTAGTCCTGATGTAGAGCATTTGTGGGAATCTCAGGCCCGAGATGGGTCTGACTATTCAGTGAGATATGGAAAACAATGACGTGTGTATATGAGTGAGGAAAGCCAGAGCTAAATATGCGTGTGTCCTTTTGTTCATTCAAGAACAGTTGTTCCTTGCCTCTGTGTGCTGAAGTTGTTTGAAGATTCTACTGAGAAAGACAGACATGGAGGAAGTGAGTACATTGTATTGTACCTTACATCATGAGGGAGGGGGACAGGAGACATGCGAAATCTGGTGTGTAAACAGCAGCCAGACCCTCCAACCTGGCAGTAGCTTTGTACTCTGAGAAGGCTTTTGTAAGGCTTAATCTCTAAGTGAGTTTATGCATGAGAAACTAGAGCCAATATCAAATTTTAGTAGCCATAGTTGTTAAAATACATAAATTAGTAGGAGGGTCTCTGTAGATGGAAAAAGAGACCTAATGTTTGTGAGCAATCACTCTCCGGTGCACGTGCCCCAATACACATACCTAGTTTCTTCCCCTAAGCATTATATGGCATGTTTGTGTGCATGTGGGTGAGTGTGTCCATGTATATAAGTATGTGCATATGTGAGAGTAGGTATGACATGCATGTATGCAAGTGTGTGTCCTCAGGTGTAATGATAACATGCAGTACCCAGTAAATGTGAGATCCAGTCCTGTCCAGATACTGAAATCAGAATGTAACAGAAACCTGTGCTCAGTGCACAGGCTGTGGACTGCTGGTTTCTCTGGTCTCATAACTCTTGAGCTAACTACAAAATGCGCTTCTCTCAGGTGGTTAAAAATAAGTCCTCATAGAGCAGAACTCTGCCTGTCCTAAAACATGCCTGTATTTCTATCAATCTTTCTGTTTTTAGTAATTGCTGCTTTAGTTCAGGCCAGAACAGAGCAACGGGAGGTACAGTCCTCTCCTTGTACTCTTGAGGCACCAGGAATCCTCACAGCAGGGGGAGGAAAGGGCCCCCACTCCTAGTAGATTTAGGAAAAAAGAAGTATATGATCCTTTGGGGCTGCCCTCCCACAAAGCTCTCTCCCATTAGTTCTCACCCTTTCTTTAGGACTGTGTTCTGTCATCCATGACAAATGCTCCTATACATTCTTTAGCTCAAGTAGCTCCTGAGCAAGGGATGTGCAGCACTAGCTGTTCTGTGCTTTGTGTACTGGTCTTATGCTGCCTTGGTCTCTCCACCTGAGAATTTCTCAGAACATCAGTTTTTTAAAGGTAAGGTATGGAATCAATGCATTTTTATAAGGTGGGTGTTTAACAAATCTCAACTGAATTAAAAAAGTGGACTGAATTAAATCTTTATTCCTCCCAATCTACTCTCTCCCCTAACTGATTTGTATTATTCATATTATTCTTCCATCTAATATTTTGAATATGCTCATAATATGAGGAGGCACTGAGGGGAAGTGACATGTAGTAGGGTATTAATTACATAGTTTCTCTTACCTCATTATTGCTTTCACCACATTGTGGTGTAAATAGTTCAGTAGCCACTCCACCAGCCCTTCAGCAGACTGCGATCCTAGACACAGGGATCATGTCTTACTCATTTCAGTGTCCCAGGACACTGGCTCCTGTCTGAAATTGTACAAGGTGCTCAGTGAAAAAAAAAAAAAGAAAAAGAAAAAGAAATGGTGAATGGATGAGTTACATCACAGTTTACATTTTTGTCTAAAATACATATGAAAAATGCTAAAAGTATTGTAATGTTATTTTACAATTAAAACTTCAGATATTACTCCAGAAAATACTATTCAGAGCAATATAGCTTCAGAGACAACATCAGGATTCAGTAAAACCAGTAAAAATACATAATTTCATTCTGGTGCGGTATACATTTTTAATAAAAAATGATGATTAAGAAGATGACGGCTTTCAAGGGCCCAAGGAAGGGGGAGATTTGGGGTAGGTGAAGCCAGAAATGTGCAGTCCAGAGAAAAGTCAAGCTCCTGGGAATAATAACATGGGTTGATGCACTCTGTATAGTTGTAATGCCCTCTGAGAAGGATAGGAAATGCCTTTCGTTTCTTTTGACTCATGGGAGCTAAATACAGCATGACAAGGAACAGTAGCAGCACTCATTATGTCTGATTGCTAATTGCCCCTCTGAATGATTCAGTTATGCAGCTACTAGATAATTAGTTTAGCAATTTATGGCTGTGGCACAAACTAATCTTTTAATTTTTGCAGCCCAGTTTTCATAATACCTACTGTTCAGATAATATCTTTCTCTTTACTCAATTATAAATTGATCTTTTGAAGGCTTATCAAAGAACAAACATCCTTGCATTTTCTCCTACATGTATTTCATGCAAAAGTTAGGTACTTTCTGAAATTTTATTTAACATTAAAGGGAAGAAAAATGACATCTTAGTAAGTCCTATTTCATTAGGCTTAATTTTTTTTCTTTTAATTTTGTGGGTGAAAAGGGTGAAAATTTTTAAAATGAGTTTATGTGACCAAATTGAACAGATGCCAAATTCCATGTCCCAGAAAGACATTGAGCAGTTGATAATTCACCTTCCTGTTCTGTCCATTTCCACCCCAGGCATGCCTTCTGTTAATGCCTGGGTAGCTATTCTCAGAACCTAAGAGGAGACAGCTGGGTACACTGTTCCCTCTCCCACCCTGATTGGTGTGGTACACAAACAAATCAATAGTTGTCAGATTCTAGGAAAATTCTAGTGTCATCTCCTATTTCTATTTGAGTAACTCTGGTTGATTCTAGTCCAAGAAAGTGCAATTGAGTCACTATGGGTACATTTTGGCCCTGGAATGGTCCCTTTTAAATTCACTGAAGTCCTCCAGTATCCCAGTTACTGTGCTGGGTTTGTCATGAGATAATGGTTGTGTCTTAACATATTTGTCATCTTCATAAACACTGTTTTTTTAGTTCAACATTCCCATCAGCCTTTAGGTAGTGGTAAGATAGTGGTAAGAAAGTAAATCAGGGAGAGAGAACTTAATATTATGATATACTAAAAAAAATCCTCACTAATCAAATAATTTCAGGTCTGCTGCCTAAAATTTAATTGATCAATTAAATTCAAAGGACCATTTTAATTTAATTATATTTATCTTCCTTATTTGTATATGTAGACAGATTGGCCAAATAGTTGAGTGACATTATAAATTAAGATTTGATTTATCCCTGACCGGGTAGCTCAGTTTGTTAGGGCTTTGTCCTGATATGCCAAGGTTAGAGGTTCAATCCCTTGTCAGGGCACACATACAAGAATCAACCAATGAATACATAAATAAGTGGAACAATAAATTGATCTCTCTCTCTCTCTCCCCTTTCCTCTCTTTCTCAAATCAATAAATAAGATTTTTTTTAAATTTGACTTAAAGATATGCCTTATTTAGATTTGGCCTATCCAAGTAGCTGATAAAGTTTTGACCTGTGATGGATGTAATAAAGACTGGATAATTTTCACAATGAGAAGGAGAAACAAAATACTTAGGATAACAAATTTAAAAGGTCTCAAATATTTAGTTTTGCCATTTCTAATATAAGAAAATGAGTGTTTTAGTATTTGTTGACATTATCAGACCCATTTGCCTTACAACAAAGAATTTTTAACTAGAGTGTCAAAAAGGAAGAATATTTGGCATAATTTGTCACTCCCCCTGGCTTTCTGTGTCATCTTTGTTTTTTTTTTACTGTAATAGAATTACAAAAGCCCTGATGTTTTCTTGCTGTACTGTTCTTACAACTGGTACTCACCCGTACTGGATCAATATTCTAAAGGAAATCCCTGACAGTGTTATTTCAGGAACATCATGCTGTATTTATTAAGGATGGATTCTGTGCCCTTTATTGCCAATAGCTGTACTCAAAATATGTGTTCCTTGACCCATTTAATAAATGGTTTCCCACAGACAGTACTACAAATCTTCCTTTTCCTACAAATGCTTTTAAACAAAGTTTCTTACCCACAAGGCAGTCTGTCTAACCATCAGAGCATCACACTGTCCTTTCTATCTTTGCTCCAGGTGACAGTTGGCTGTCACTGGTTGTTGGTTATTTTTTTCCAAGTCGCTAATTAGAACTCTTAACAGAATTTTGTTCTGCCTTTCTGAGGCCCCTGACTGTCTTTGGGTCTGTAGTTCATATCTCTCTATTTATTTCAATGCTAATTGTCTATATCCTAAAACCAAAAAAACAAAAACACACAACCAGCTGTTATAAAGTGAATAAATGTAGCTGTAACAAGTTAGAGATAAAAGTTATATGTGGTTAGAGTTTTGCCAACATTGTAAAATCCAATAATATATTTTTGTTTATATTATAAAATTTCTTCTTACTAGTAGAAAATAAAGAAATGTGTTGTCAATATAGACATGGTATGTTGATAAATGATTAGTTGTTGATAAAACTCTTTAGAAGGAAGATACTATAAATCTTGTGTTTCCATTGTAAGCTCCGCCAGCAGAAAATATTTTCAAGAGTTCAGAGAAATCTTGTCACACCTCTTATAATTGCACTGTTCTCAGAATGTAATTGTATGGGTTGTTGAACTTTTCATGTATATTCTCCACTTTTTAACTTTATTTTTAAATATACAAAATTGCATAGATAATTAGATTAAAATACCTAAAAGAAAGGAAATTACTTTTTCTTTGCTTTTATGTATATGTATATATTCATAATGAAGGTATAGATTATTGGACATTTTTTCCTCAGAGGAAAACTTAGTCCATTTCCTGATTGTAGGCATTTGATTTATAGGGACCACCTTTATCTTATTTGAGAACACCACTTAAAAAAAGATGCAGTACAGTATTTCACACTGTGTCTCCTCAGAGCTTTTCAAAACTAATTAGACTGCCATAGAATTTGATGCTTTTGAGTGCTAGAACTTCTATTCATAATTTCTTGATATATGATACTGCATTATATGAATAGGTAATATTGTACTCACACTTACATAGATACATGAATGTGAGTGTGTTCATGTTTTTTTTTGTGTGTGTGTACTAATATATATACAATTAGAGTTCTTGGCTATTTTTATTAACAGTTTCCTAAATAAGAGACTGGTCTTTGAGCCATGTCAAACCACTATCTGGGAAATGCAGTGGGGGCAGAATGAATATGGAATGAATGGTGAGGAAGCACCATCTTGTTGTACAATTTATGTACATGTCCTGCTGACTTTATTGAGCTACATCCTAAGAATCCACTTAAGGGGTAAGGAATATACACAGCAGCCAGAGTCAGTGCCCACAAAGAGTTTGGATTCTAATAAGAGAAATGAATGAACACCCATTACACACTGTCAAAACAAAAAGCTGAGATCAGAGAAATGTACTCAAGGTTCTCAGGCAACAGAGAGAAAAGAACAGGCTATTAATTTTGCCTTGAGCAGTTGTCTCAGATGGGTGTTGATGTGGTCCCTAGTCAGGGGTACTGTGTTAATGACATGAGCATCTCTTATTCAGAAATGAATAAATAGGCGAGTTAGTTTCATCAATTTTATCACAAACAAGTTTTATTGAAAAAAGAACTTTGTATACCATGGGAACTATAGACATAAGCAGACATAGAGAACATTTGACAGCATTAAGTGAAAGTGAAACATTGCCACCTTTCTCTTTGCAAAATGCTGTACCAAAATGTTATGTATTTTTGACAAACCCAGGTGCAGGCTAACTCAGTATCTAGTGTAAAATGCTGGTGAAAGTTATGATTTGGATTTAAAATAATGCTTAGGATTAGATAAAATAAACACTTAATAAACTTCTAGAATTCCAGTATCAGAAGTAGCACAACTCTGGACTCTAGGTCAGCTGGATGCTTCAACCACAAGCAAAATGAGGACACTGTACTATGAGGGTCCTGCCAGATGAGTACCAGCAGGAAGGAGGCAGAACTTCTCGAGTTAAAGCAGGCAGTGTGGATGGTATGCCTATGCACTATTTTATAAATGACTCAAAGCCAACAATTGTGTTTGGCAGGGTTTAATCTAGACTAGAAAATAGAGGACTCCACATCTTATGAAAGTCAAAATCAATGCATAAAGATTCCTATAATCTTAAACAAGTTGTTTTATAGGGATTGGATTGGGATAACTATATGTACTGTAATATAGAAGGTCTTGCCTGCAAAGGGGAACAAAAATGAAGAAGGCTTAACAGAACTTGGGAATCACTCTGAAGTTAAGGTCTATTATGTAAGTAAATCTCTGTCTGAGTTAATTACTCAGCCCTGATTATTTCTACTAATGTCACTTAAAAACAGACTGCTTTCTGCAGGTTAGCTCTTTCTTTCCTTGTTGAAATTGCCAGAACTGGCTAAGATGTACCTGGAGTCTGGTATAAAAGATAACACATTCACTGTGAAATACAAAACCAGAAAAATGAGATTATTTTCTTCTGATACGGGGAAAAAACTATGCTGTGAGAGTAAAAGTCTGTAATCACAATAAGGAAAAATAAGTCCAAAAATAATAAATCTGTGATTTAGCCATCTTCCAAAATGACTGTTGTTTGCAGTAGTGCCCCAAATTATTCAGATTTGGTATTTGCAGAGAAAATAGAGTATTTTATAGGATTCTGAACCATTTTTCTGTGTGTCAAAGGAGAATGTCATTTAGGATTTAAATATAAAAAAAGAGGTTTAACCTAAAATCAGAAAACAAAATCAGTCACAAAAGCCACAATAATTAAATATCAAAACCTTTATTATATTTGCTTTTTTAAAAAATAGTATTAGTTCAGGGTTTATTAGTGAGAGGGTTACTAGTAAGAGGGTATTAGTAAGAGGGTTTATTGACCCTCTTACACGCTCTAAGTTAAATTTCCACATAAATCTCCACATCTGTTTTATCATCATACTTGCAATCTTAGAAGTGTATTTCTCCCTCAAACAATTTACATGAGAGTGTACACATGCTCAATTAATCTGATCTAATGACTTAAAAATTTTCCAGTGGCATCTTAGGTCCAACTTGTATTCATCCATGCTGCTTCCTCTGCTCAGAACCCTAACCTTAACCCTCAACCTCAACTTTGATAATTATCCAGGCCTTACTCATCCCTTACAATGTGGGTCAGGTATACCATGTCTTCTCTTTTGGTCTGTTAGCTGTCTCTCCCCTCTAGTCTTGAGCAAAAGGTAGACAATTCTAAAATACAGGTGTCTTTTTGCCCCACTTTAGCCACTTGAGACTTCAAGGGGGTTACTCCCTGTCTCTAAAACTGATGTTGGACCATTTGAGATTCATAAAAGTTTTTCAGTTCAAGTTCCAATCTCATGCCTATTCTAAGCTCTCTATGTGTATTAGCTCATGTAACACTGCATCCTCTGAACTTGGTATTACTTATACCAAAGAGGCTACTATATTTTAGAGAGGGCATGTTCCTTTCTTGAGGTCAGACAACTGGCCAATGGTACAATCACAATACTGACCCTGTGCATCAGATTGTTATACCCTATTCCATGACCTGAGTATATCCTTGAGGGTACTGGATTAGTGACCTTGTTCCAAAGAGAATGCTGAATTAATGATTTATTGATTATCATTCATGCTCTGAATATTAACCAATTTCTAGTCATTAATTTAATAAATATTTATTGTACCCCTACCATAAGACAAGCACTTGGAATATTCAAACAAACAAGATAAACCCTGACTGCAGGTGACTGAGATTCATAGTGCAAATTATATTATTAACATTCTGCATTGTGTTAACTTTTCATCACAAAAACATTTGGTCTGCATTAATTCATCTTAGAATAACTACAATTGCAGTACTCAGAAAAAATTTAAAGTTTCATCCTCTGTCATTTAGGTATTTGACTGCCAATGATATCAAAGTATATATTGTAGTGAATTATCATAATGGCCCTCTATAGATGCTCAATTTTAGGAGTTGCTTTGAATGTTTGTACATTTCTTTACAACAGAGTATATAAACGTATTATAAAATAAAAGGATGCATCTAAAACTAAGAGTCTCTATTTTGTTTTTTTGCTGACAATAAAAATGTTTATCTGAAAAAAATCTGTTTTTATTTCCTTTGCCTAACCAAGTAAAATATGACCCTTATAGAATCTTAGTTTCCTTTCTAGTAGTCATTTTGCAGAATGAGTAGAATCCAAGATTTCAAAGTTGTATTTACTCTGCATTAATGAAGACAAGTGAAGCTGTTTTTCCCCCATCCCCAAATGACATAGTAATGACTCATAGAGTAGAGAAGGAATATTATAAGATGTCATTTTAACATTACTTTTCAAAACCTAGCTTTGGATAATATAAACATTGGAGTATACTTTTAATTTTTTACATGCTCTTTGATGGCCAGGAGTAGCATCATATTTATTTTTATTGATAGAATTTTCCTTACTTCAACTTTAATCTTGTAGCCATTTCACTTGTCACCAAATGTCCTGAGGAGGTTTAACTACATATTATGTTATTTTACTCTATGCCAAACAAAAGATGTATTAACATTTACATGTTTAGAAACAGTTTTTCACAAGAACAGAATCATTTTATAATTGTGCTATGTTGTGACATCATTGCAGATTTATAAAACTTTGTAGCTTGTGTGCATTTTATGCATTTTCTTATACTCTATTCCTTGTTTTACTTCATTACCCCAACTATGGAATCACTCAGCTATTGCTTAGTCCTAATGTCTTTTTTAAATCTCAGCACTAATCCCATTATTTTATATTTTTATTGATAAAAACAATTTTTTATGAAAGTACAATTATATTTTTTTACAGTTTACTAATTATGCTATTTTTAAGAAAAATATTTTAATGTAAATTTTCTAAAAATGAGCCTTGAGTATTCCAGTATACTCTTTTAGATCACTGATTGACATTTATTAATGTTATTTTGTATGGCAGCTAATGAGACAAAAGGCAAGATTTAGTGTTGTGCTTAGATTTGTACTGTTGAAAATATAATTGATGTGTGCATTTGTGCTGTTGCTAAGAAGTTATTTAACTACTTTAAGTTTCCCAAATCTATCCATCCTATCATCTCACTTTCCTTGTAAGATGATTAATATAATTAAGTTAGGTAAGATATGTATTATAATTTCTGGCATTCAGGAAACAATGGAAATCATTCTTGTGTTTATATTTAATTATACTGCATCTTGAATCTCAGAACATAAATTTATTTTTCTTTTCAAATTTGTATTTGTCATATGCTTAGTCCTATATTTCTTTTCCTTTTTTATTCTCACCCCAGGATATGTTTATTGATTTTAGAGAGAGAAGAAAGGGGAGAGGGACAGGGAGACAGAGAGAGAGAGAGGGAAGCATCAATGTGAGGAAGAAATATTGATCAGTTGCCTCCAGCACATGCATTAACCAGGGATCAAACCTGCTCCCAGGTATGTGCCCTGCTTGGGAATTGAACCTTCAATCTTTTGGTGTATGGAATGATGCTCCAAACTATCAATGGGAATTGAACCTTCAATCTTTTGGTGTATGGAATGATGCTCCAAACTATCAATATGCTGGCCAGGGCATATGCTTACTACTAATATACAGATGCTCCATTATCTTTTCTTTTTTGAGGGAAAAAGCTTTTGTATACAAAATATGTTTCACAATTGTATGAAAAAGCATAGGTCAAAGTTGTAATCTACTAGTGTTCATAATGCTACCTTAAATTTATAAATGATCAGAAGAATGATGTATAACATAAAGAGTGTTTAACTTAACTTGGAAAATAATAGGATTTTATTTATTTTGGATTAAAATGTAAAATCATAAAACATTAGTTGATAAATGGATATTTATGAAATTACATTATAAGCAGATAGTTTTTAACAGAGCATTCTTCACCCCAAATAAAGTATATATTTATTTATTTCTTAAAATGAAGTGAAAAGGCATGAGAATGAATTCTGAGTGAACATATATCATCATAAACAACAAATTGGATTGTTTTCAAGTCAAAGCATCTGGCATTAGAAATTGTTGAGACATAATAAGAGTAACAGGTAAAAACAATAAAAATAAGCCCAAATAATTCAAGTCAATATGTTCATAAATAGTTTATAAAATATTTATTCTGTTCTACTTTGTGTGTATATTCTAATGGAAGAGATGTCTCCATAAAGATGGTCTTATGTGGTGTGATAAATGCTCTGATGTAAGTCTACAAAAGGGTTCTGAGACCACATACAAGGGACAGTTAATCAAGACTGAGGGATATAGGAAATTTTTCTAGAAAATGTTGCATCTGAATTGAGTCTTGAAAAAGTAGGGGGCATAAACTGGGTGAATAAGTAAAAAGGGAAATGTATTCCAAACAGTGAAGAAATTGAGACAACTATGGCCAATGTAGGGAATTGCTGGGAGTATAAGCTTTAAGTAAAAGTGAAGAGACATAAAAATGAGCATTCAAACCCTAAGAGCATGCTAAGTTATGCTAAGGAATTCACCATAATAGCAGCGGGGAGTCACTGAAGAAGGCTAAGCAGAAAGGCCAGTGTCCTTCTCTCATCCTTTTCACTGGAGGAAGGAAGGTAAAGGTGTTTGTGACTAAGGGGATGGGGAGGCTACAGAAAAGGGTGAGGATCCCCTTGTGACAGCTGTTGTCTTCTATGTAAATAAATTGTTGAAATTGCCTCCTATGAGTGAGAAGGAAAAGGGATAGATATGATTTTATGAAGGTGTTGAAAACTTAAATATCACCTGTGGGAAAATGAGACAAAGAACTGACCAGGCAATCAATGTGATATGGCCACTATACAACATAGACCTTCCTCTTCCATTCACCATGGAGCTAAGTCCCTAAAAGCACAAAAATCTAGATTGTTAGGTGGCTCTGAAACCTAGGATTCACCAGATATATGAAACAGAAACTGGGTGAAGGAGAATAGTCAAAGTGGTAAACTGTGGGATCCTGGCTGGATACAGGAGTGGAGATAAGATGAAAAAGATTCAGCATTAGACATTTAAAGCTGAGGAGTCCAGAATACATGCAGAAGAAAAAGGTTATGAAAACCTTGGAAGGATAGAAAGTGTGTTGAAAATGTAGAACTGTGGAGCTTAAAAATTTAAAGGAGGAGAAATTCTGGAAAATTCCAAGAGATTAATCTAAAAAACTAGAAAAATAATTTATTTTTTTTTAAAAGCAGAGTAAAAATGAAACAAGTCTTAGAGCATCTCATTATTTTCAATTCTAGGATTTATTCACCATGAATTAATGTAGGATGGCACAAATATTATTAACAACATAGGATGTTGATCAGAGCCTGTGAATGGTTGCAAAGAACTCAAAAAGTGTAATAACAGATTAGGGTTTAAATAAATTATGATAAATCGAAATATTTGTGGAAGTGTAAATTGATAAACCTTTATGGAAGCAATATGGCCCTATCAATTTTAAATGCAAATGCCATTCAATTGGTAATTTCATTTGTGCAAATTTGCCCTACAGATATATTTATTCACATGCAAAAGGAAGAATGCACATGTGTTTTGTGCTGTATTGTTTCTGTGAGTGAAATGCCCATCAGTAGGAAATTGCCTAAGTACAGGATGATACATTCATTAAATGGGGTATTATAGAGCTGTGAAAACTCTTTACTCATGTGAAATGTTCTCCAAGGTACATTGTTAATTTTAAAGGAAATGTAATGAAATTCATAACAGAGCATCTATAGAAAAAGTGGAAAAGTCCATAGATGCATTTACATATATATGTTTACATATATATAACATTAGGTACTGCTGAGAAGAGAATTTGGAGAAGGACTGAAATGGTGAAGAAACTTTAATAGCCATTATATCACAGGTATTTCTTTATGATTTTTGAATTATGAGAATATATTACCATTTGGAAATTAAAAAAAACTCAAACTACTCATGTAACAAGCATAAAAGTTATTATAAATGTTATTTTAGTGATTTGGAAATATATTTAAATAATGAGCCTGGGAGCAGGAGAGAAAAAATTTTAAGAGTATTCTAAAACACCTGTAATTTTTCTATAGGAATATTACAAGAAAGTACCCACCCAAAATATGCATACTGAATATAAATGGTGTTAGGATTGGATTGCAAGCAATTTTTGTTCTCTTTTTTTCTTTAAAGTGTGTTTTAAATATATCTCAGTGTACATGCATTATTTACATTTTGGTAAATTGGACTGATATACCATGAATTTCATTATTAAAGGGAAGTATTTTTAAAAATTACTTTTGAGTAATCACTCAATCTCTCTTCTTTCAAGTGTGGAAATCATGTTTTAGATAGTTTTCAATAAAATTTAATAAAGATAAATTGGGATCTTGTATAACATTTTCCATTTGAATAAAAGGCCAGTCTTTGGACAGATGTACCTACTAGGAACTTTTATATTACATCATAAATAAAATATATTCACTTATCTAAATTTAAGAGAATATTGCAGAAATTAGTCTCAAAGAGAAACCTATTGAAGAATAGTATAGATTTTGAGAAGGCACACATAATTCACAAAATAAACAGTGATCCTCCTTTGCATCTTCAGCATAATTGACAAATAATTTACCTTTAACATTCAGATAAATGAACACATCCTAGAAGTACAGTGTCTTGAAAACATCTTGGTTTTAGGCAGAAGTTAGGAATTTCAGTTTGATTGTAAAATAAAATCTAAAATACCACTGTATTTTTGAACTTGCTAATTCACAAATCTATTAAATATATAGTCATGAAAGAGACCAAAAAGAGATATGTGTTCATGGCCCCCACCACCAACTCCACTATTAACATCTTTTTTTAAATTGTTTAAAATTTTTAAAAAGATTCTGTTTATTTTTAGAAGGGAGGGAGAAAGAGAGGGATAGGAACATCAATGTGTGTTTGTCTCTCACATGTCTCCTAGTGGAACCTTGCCCTGAAACCCAGGCATGTGCCCTGACTGGGAATCGAACCAGCAACCCTTTGGTTTGCAGACCAGCACTCAATCCACTAAGCCACACCAGCCAAGGCTCCACTATTAATATCTTGGATTAGAGTGGTACATTTGCTACAATTTAGGAGCCAATATTTATATATTATTATTACCTAAAGTTCATAGTTTACATTAGGGCTCACTGTTTATGTTGTAAATACATTCCATGAGTTCTGACAAATGTGTGGTGACAGGTGCTCACCAATTCAATATCATGTGGAATATTTTCACTGAACTAATAATGTATTTGTGCAAATGGCAACACCACTTTCTGTTCCCACTAGCAATCAATAAAAGTTTCTGTGGCTAGACTGCCTGGCGAGCATTTGCTGTTTGGGATTTTCAGTGTATGGATTTTTGCTATTATTTCTGCTGTATAATATCATCTCACTGATGCTTTAGTTTGCAATCCCCTATCCATATAAGACACTGATCATCTTTGCATATTTTTATTTGTGATCTGTATGTCTTCTTTGGTGAGGTGCTTATTCAGATATTTTGCCTGCTTTTTAAATCCTTTTATTGTTCAGTTGCAAGAGTTTTTTGCGTGTATTTTACATACCAGGTCCTTCTCTGATTATGTGTGTGTGTATACATGTATGTATTATCACAATATATATAACAAATACATATTGCTATATATGTATATATTTTATATAGCAAGTATATATAGCAAATATATAGTGCATATATATATATAGCATGTGTATATATCTATATATATTATACATCTATATCTATGTTTGTTTTTGTGCATAGAAAATCAACACCAAACCTAAAGTCACTAGATTTTCAACTATACTATCTTCTAAGAATTTTAGAGTTTTGCATTTTTCATTCAGCTCTGTGATTCATTTTAATTTTATGAAAGATGTAAGGTGTCTAGGATTTTTTAAATGGATATCTGATTATTTGAACATTGTTTGTTGAAAAAGTCCTCATTAAAAATATATTTTCCTATTTTATTTGCTGACTTTCCAGTCCCACTAACAAATTTCATAGTTTCAACATCATTTCTACTCTTTACTTCAATTTTTCTCCTCACAAGAGCCTTTTAGAATAAATCTTCCTTGTTTTTCCAACCAGCTATCTAATATAGGAATCCCTTCTGCCATTCTGAAGCTCATTATCAAATTATCTTTAATGGGTAGGTGATGATTTCATAAAGCAGCTTGTTCCTGTGCTGGATAACCCAAAATGTATTTCATTCATACATTCATTCAACATATTGTGCACCCAATCTGTGTCAGATATGGGACTAAGTTTTATTATACTGAGCTTAAAATTACAAGATTCTGGTTTGATTCTCTTGAGCAATACACAAACATCTATTTTCTCTTACATATCATTTATTTTGATGTATGAGTATGTTAGAGAGCCTCTCATTATCTCACTTTAACACTTTCCTGCTCTATCAGATATCCCTAATGTGATGTTGATATATATTTGTCAGTGTGCAGTTTCATTTGTCTGTGTTCCTCTCGAATTATTATTTACTCAGAGGTAACCATATTGCTCTAGAAGTCATCCATCTGGTGTAATGCACAATAGTCTATTTATTTTCTGTGCTTTGGACATCATACTGTTAATTAAGCCTAAATCATAGGTACTTTTGCTGCCAAAATGTCATAATGCACCATTATATTAAATTCATTATGAAATTAACATGTACTTGGTGATTATATTCAATATTGTATGGTAAGTATGAAAAAAATCTCAATGTAAAATGCCCAGGGAATTGTAGGAGGGGGACTAATTTTTATTGAATTGAACATTATACCAAAGTATCCAAGGAGACAATGTATACTATAAGAGGGGAAATGCTGAAGTTGGCATTGAGAAGCCCAAATTCAGAGAGTAGATCCTCAAGTAATTTAACTTTGAGCATCAGTTTACTCCTCTGTAAAATAAGGTTAACAACAATTCTTTCCCAATCTATCTTCTGGTGAGTTTTGAGAAATTAACGTGGGAACATCTATGAAAATAATTTTTAAATAAAGTTCACTGAGGGAAAATTGCTGACATTAGTAAAAAAATCACCCTTTTTGATGTATGGTTCTATCAGTTTTAACAAATCATATAGTTATGTTTGCACCATGATAGTGTAGACCAGTTTCATCACCAACATTTTCCCACTGCCTCTTCACAGTGCACTTCCAACAACCACTAATCTACTTTGTGTTCCTGTATTTTCTAATTAAAATTTACTGGGATGACATTGATTAATAAGATTATATAAACTTCAAGTGTAAGATGTTATAATACATCATCTGCATATTGCATTCTGTACTCATCTCCCAAAATTTAGTCTCCTTCTTTCACATATATTTGGCCCCTTCTATATTTAACCTTTTGCAGAATGGTGCATAAATAGAATCATACTGGGCATGTCTTCCTTCATTTTTTTAAAAGTCCTTACTCAAGGACATGCTTATTGATTTTAGAGAGAGGGGAAGGGAGAGAGATAGAGAGGGAGAGAAACATCAATGTGAGAGAAAAACATAAATCAGTTGCCTCTCATACATTCCCCAAGAAGGTACTGAACCTGCAATCCAGGCATGTTCCCTGAGTGGGAATCTGACCTGCAACATTTTGGTTTATAGGATGATGCTCCAACCAACTGAGCCACACCAGCCAGGGCTTCCTTCACTTTTAATAATATTATTTTAGAATCATCCACACTGTAGGATTTATCAGTGGTCTGTCCTTTTTGTTCATATACGAAAAAGAGATTTTAAAAATTGTATTCAAATCCAATTAATTTATTTCTTTCTCTTTTTTTATTGTTGTTCAAGTACATTTGTCTCCATTTCTCTCCACCACTCCCCCAACCCAGCCACCCCCACCTCCCACCCTTGATCCTACCTGTCTTTGGCCCTGTCCATGTGTCCTCTATACACGCTCCTTGATGACCCTTCCCCCTTTTCCCCCTGCTATCCCCTCCCGCCTCCACCCTGGCCACTGTCAGTCTGTCCCCTATTTCAATGTCTCTGGTTATATTTTGCTTGCTTGTTTGAAAAATTAAAATTACTACTTTTTTAAATTAAATTATTACATAATTTCATTGAATGAAGACATGCGTATACTAGCATAGAATATAGACAAGAGCATTTTAATAGTTCTTTTAAGCTCTGTACCATGATTTTAGAAATATTTATTTCTTTTGAATGAAAACTGAATTCCTAGCAGCATAGTTTTCAAGAAATATAATTTTGTAATGTTTGTAGTGTTATACTTTGAGATGAAATTAAAAATAAGAGGTGATTTTCGTAAAACATGTGGGATTGAAAGATCAAGGTGTGATTGATTGTATAAGGTTTTTTTATTCCCGTTTCAAAAAATAAAGTCTTTTTGAGCTGAAGAAGAAAGATATAAAATTAAAGTAATCTCATGCTTCAAATTTTAGTAGCAACATGAAATCTTGCTGGAAATTTATTGTTTTACTGATACTGGGCCTGTCATCCTTTTGCAAGGCACATCGGATATGAATGCTGCTTATTTTTCCTAGCGGTCCTCTGAATGATCTTGGGGAAGCTCTTACTATGAAACAGCAATGCCTGGCAGAATGCCAACCTGATTTTGGAGCCAGCCTCTCTAAATCTGAAAGTTATTCTGAGTCTTTTTTTCATTTGTTTGTAATTCACTAGTCATTGTGTATAATTATATGTTACAGGGATGATTACATAGCAATGAATTACAATCTAACTTGGCTTTTCAGTATATATAGCTTTGGTTGTTAATAGCCATTATTCTCATGGAAGCTCCCTCTCCCTGAAATGCAGGTACAGGTTGCTGCCACTTAGACTGCCTAATCACACTCTACCACCAGGACAGAAAGAACCTTTTGGAGGCATGCATTCATAACTGGCACTTTTCTAAAATATTAAACACATAAAACTGGAATAAACACAAGGGTGTTGTATCAGAAGAATGACTTCTCAAAATTAACTGTTGATTTTCCAATTTTTTTACATAGAAAATCAAATTACCCCACACTGTCATAAAATATATTGAATTTATATACTGCAGAGTTATTGCTATAAACAAAAATATGGATTCTTTAAGTATAGCTTTTGGGTTGAGTTTTTTAAGGTAAGACATGAAATAATATCAAGACTGGGTATTTTCTAGTCTCTGAAATGTCACATTACCATAAATTAGGATATATGGTATTATAATACAGCTAACATTCTGTGAAAATAAACAAATAAGCATTTTTAAAGCAAACCTCATTTCAAAACTACAGCATAGACATTATATGTCCTGTGACCTTCGGCACATTTCTTACTCTGTGTGAATATCAGCCTGTGTCTATAAAGTGGAGATGCTCATGTTTTTTAAGAGATTTATGAGAATAAAATGAATTATGTGGATAAACTTCACTATGGAGTGTTTGTTACATAAAGGAGATAAATCTGGTAATTCTGGTAGTATAATGAATTGAAAAACATGGACAATGATTTAAACACAGAAGTTAGAGTTTCAGTGGTTGCCTGTTACATACACCTGCAAACTTCTTTCTAGACACACTTTTTTTCTGATTGGTACTTCCATCTTTATCCTTTTATAAAAATGCTTTAATAGTTTATACCTGATTGGCTAATTTCTCACTTTCTGCTATCCAGTATCCAAACATTCATGTATGACTTGGAAAAGCTATTTCTTTAAATACCTTTTCCAGGTCATTTCTAAATTTGATCATTCATTTACTAATCATTCAGTCATTCACACCAGTTGTGTCCTTGGCTCTACACATTTTTTATATATGTAAGGTTTGTTTCCTCTCATGTCCTCTTCTAAGGGAGATAAATACATGCATTTTTATAATAAAAAAGAAAAATATGTCTGAGAGAAGGATATGAAGACATATATTTTATATATAAGACATATTCAAGGAAGTTCAAGACAGTGGGCCACTAATTTCCTCTGAGAGGTATGGATGGCTTTATCTAAGTGGAAGGAATGGTAGGTAGGGGAGAAAATTCCAGGCAAAGAAAACTCTGAGAACTTAGAGGTCACAAAATGTCGTTTAGTGTTTGGGGATCTAGTCCATTTGATTAGAATATGTGATACATATAGATAAAGGCTGAGGGGAGCCTGATTGAACATATAATTAAATCAGACCATAGACAGCTTCAAATACAAGTGAATGAATATGTTTTGCTTTATCCAGTGAACATAGACAGGTCTTCCTAGAGTGTACACTCATATCAGAGAAAAAGTAGATGAGTTTAGATCTTTTAGTAAAACCAGTCTGGTCACTATTTAGAGCTTGAAAGAGAACAAAAAATATGTTTTGATTTATTCATTCTTACTTTTTCAAAGTCTTCTCTTTGATCTTCTAATAGTTCCAAAAATATTTTTTTCAGGAAACTGTTTTATGTGGATTACTGACTAGCTTACACACAAAGATTTGTTTTAATGGACTTGTCTATGAAACTGCTACAAAACCCTTCTTTTGGAGTTTGTGAGACCAAAATCCTTGACCTTCATGGGTCACGGGTTTGGTGATGCAGACACTGGCCCACAGTGTCTGCATCATTATGGATGAAATGAGACATTCACATAGACTAGCAAGTCTGGCGGAGGAAAAGGGACAGCATGGCTTTTCTCTCAAGGGGAGCAAAATCCGTGGCCTCCACCATTAAAGGCCTTTATTTCCATCTCCGGGCACATTATATGATTGGCCTCATTTACTATGCACAGGTTTGCATTTGGTGGTTACCTTTTATAGAAAACAAAGGAGCCAATGCCGCTAATCACATCACAGAAGAGGAATATTTGCAAATGAAAAGGCAAACGTGGTTGAACTAGTTACACTCATCCTTGGAAAGTTTAGCATGGATTTTAGGAAGCTACTTTGCAGTAAATGTCCTCAATTCAGGGTGAGGGAGTTTTTTAGCAAGAGCAAAGCTCAAAGTGGCCTAGGCACTTTGCAGGCCTCATTCCCCCTGGGGAACCTTCTGTAGGTGTGGGTCCTGTGCATCTCCAAGTGGAAGCTGGGTCCACGCCACGCAGAACGGTCTCCTACAGTTTGGTACTGTGTCAGCCCAAAGGAAAAAAAACAGGAAGCTTTGAATTTATTTCTTGTGGTGTTTCACATTCTGGTGCCTATCTATAAGGAAAGGGGTGAGGCAGAGTGTTTGGTTCCTATAAAATGATCCATATATTAATAGTTTGGTTTATTTTTGTTCCCCCTTTGCCTTTTGAAACTGCCTTATTCAGATTTTTTTAAGAATTAAACTCTCGATATATAATGTACATAATATTTGGGCTACAAATTCTAAAGACTAATTTATATACTTAAAAACAAAAGGTCAAAGGAAGTGTTTCCATTCAGCAGATAACATGGTTAGGTCATGGATGGTAAAGTGGATTTGCCTTTGCATTTGTACCCGCTGGAAGAAATATGTTAGATTTTTAAAAGCTAACAATAATTATAATGGTTCATACTCTTTAAAATACTTTTACCATGAGCTAAATAAAAAATTAAAAATGAATATATGGGATTCATAATGTCTAGCATAAACTACTCAAACAAAAATTAAATGTATTACTTTGTTAATCAAATCCCTTTAATTTTTTTCCTACTTTGAATGTTTTAAATGAAATTTTCCATTTTAATCTTACTTTTTAAAAAATATCCTCATGTGATAATGTATTTTAATACAATATTTAGCATCATGTGTTTAATGTTTTTGTGTCTTCATTTTTATATGTTCCTTGTTTTAATAATGGCATTTGACTTTATATTAATTATCAATAACTCTTAGAAATCATTTAAGTTGAGAAAATCTTACTTCAAGCTATTAGGTGAAGTCGGCACCATTTTAACAAAAGAAATTTTTATACATTTGTAGGCTTCAGGCAATTATTATTTATCTTATTACCTTGACCTTGATCTAGCAGATGACACTTTCATATTATGCAAATAAATTACTTTATGTGTGTGTGTTTGGGTTATTGTTTTTAATATTACAAATAAAATTATCACTATTAAGCATGATAAGACTACTTTTAAAAATCTTTGCATTGAAGAATAAAATGGAATTTGTTTATTAATGTAAATTTCTTATTCCTGTTATTTTTTAAATATTTTATTTATTTATTTTTAGAGAAGGAAGGGAGGGAGAAAAAGAGAGAGAGAGAAACATCAATGTGAGCTTGCTGGGGGCCGTGGTCTGCAACCCAGGCATGTGCCCTGACTGGGAATTGAACCTGCTTTGGTTTAGTCCTTTTATTTAAAGTGATTTGTCACTCAAGGAGTTATTGTTCCTGATGCATTAAGTACCATATGCATCAGAGTCTCTTTACTATGAGGTAGGGATGAAGTAAAAGATGGCTGGGTTTCTTTGCTGTTTCACTCTCAATTTTTTGCCAGTTTCACCATTATAGACAACATCTTTGTCACAACATTTAAAATGGGAAAGAAGTGGAGGGTTATAATAAAATGAAGTGTCAACTAAAGGTTACAACAAAGTAGAAAGGTTAAATCAGCTGGGAATCAAATTTTAATAGTGTATCTTTTCCACTTCAGGAGTTTCATGCTTCTGCCTGTAAATTGTTGTTGTTTTGTTATTTGCCCCAGTTTTTGGAAATCTTTGGAATAGCTTAAGAAAAAAAAAACTTTTAATAAAAGTATTAACAACCCTTTAGGGAAAAGTAAATTTCTAATTATTTTTCCCTGCTAGAAATGTGTGTTAATTAGTTATCTAATGTTATAACCAGGAAATGGGGGAAATTCACATTTCTCAGCCAATTGTGTGATGCCACAGTATATTTGATAGTTCTTGAAAGCATTGTATGTGTGGAGTAAGTCCCTCTGATGGAATTTCAAGCTCTATAGGTTCCTGCCTAGGGAATACCTATGTAATTGTAGTATGTAATGATCTCTCAAGCTTTATCTTGATATTGTCCTGAAAGTGACAAGCCCAGTCTTATGGCATGATAAGGAGACATTTCTGCAAATATACTCCTGCAAGTGCTTTTGCTGAGAAAACTTGGATTTTTATAAGCATCTTTATTCACTTACAGTAAGTTTAGTGTGGTGAGTGTGATAAACGCTATACTCTGTTTCTTTCATATAAAGAAGCAGAAAAAACCACTCAGTAAAAGTAGCTGCATTTTAAAGATGTTTAGAAATGTATAAAACAAGTCTAGCCAGATTGGAAAAGTGATGCAAAACTTGTCAGTGCAAATAGCTTTAGCTTAGTAAAGGGACAGAGAGCTAGAAAAAATGTGTTTACACATATATTAAAGAGTGGGAATGGTCATTTCTTTTATGAGGATTGTGAATTGTGATAAATTGTTAGGTGGTAAATTAGATAATTAATGTGCAAAGAAGTTTCTGGTAAAGAGGATATCTTTTGTAACCAATGACTGAAGAAATTACTGTCTCTATAACTGTTTTATACTCTCTCTAGTACAGTAAATTATCTCTAGGATTATTGTCATTAGGATAGTTTTTTAAGCCTTATGAGGTGGACATTATTTCATTACTTTGGAGTAGACAATGTCTGTTTCAGTAATGAATGAACTCTTTTGAGAAAGCACAATAGTTTGGCATATTCTAGAGTGAACTCATGCCATAAAACAGTACTTATTTAGTCAAAAAAATTATAACACAGAAGATTTTCAGTTTGCCATTCAGGTGACTAAATGATACAAGGTGAACCATATGTCAATTTAAGAACTCAAACAGATTATGATAACAATAGTCATTCTTTCAACAAATATTTTCATTACTTATAATAATATGTATTGGGGTGAAATGGTGAATGAAGGTGGATACAGCCCCTGACTTCCTGCATCTAACAGTGTGAGACAGAGGTGGGAAAGGGGGTGATGTACAAACATATGGAACAGTCCACACATGGAGAATTGTCAGTGGAGAGAGGTATGTGGTTAGGGCCCAGAAGCTTTTTGTGGAGGTTTCTGACCTAGATGTGTAGGGCAGAGGCTATGCTAATTAAAATGTGAGATGAATATCAACCTATTTCATATGTCTAGTTGACCTATTCCAAGGGAAAGTTAACATTTGATCATTTCTAGATAATGCCTGTATATTCCATGAACAATTTATGAAATAATAAACTCTTTCAAGCTGCCACTTCCATAGAGAATAGCTTACCTCTTTTGTGAAAAATCCATCTTGCTTCCTAAAATGATCAGAATTGAGAAAGTTGGTGTATTTTAGTTTTTATTCTCTATTTTTAATGTTATTAAATTGGATTCCTTCAGCTCTTACTATTTCCTTGAGGTTAAGAGAGAAGTTTACTTGCTAATAATCTCTAAACTTTTGGAGCCAACATCTTTTTCATCCTGATACCTGAAGGTTCTTGTTTCACATTTGCTAACCCATATTTGTAGCAAAACTGATTCTGTAGCATTAGACTTTTTGGGGGTAATTAAGGGATAAATCTGAAGGTGATTCTGAGAGATGACATAGAAGAAAAAGACCACAAGGATGACCTTCATGCTCCTCACACTGGACACAAACACTGTGATACACATTTTGGATGCATACTAGGACACTTTCTCTGCTTCTACCTGTTTCTCAGATCTCCTTGTAAAGTACAGATCTTACTCGTGCTCTATTTTCCAGATTAAATCTCAGCTAATTCTATTCCATTGTCTACATAATGGCATCATTAGTCATGTTACACTAACTCACAGACAGTTTTCTGGTTCTTTGCATCATACATGCCTCCATGTCTGATTTTTGTGAACAAAATTGTAAGTGTGGGAGACAGTGATCTCCTAGTTTAGCATCCAACCCTGTGTTTTTCTCACCACAAGCATTGTCCCTGCCTCCATTCAATCCCAGGACCTCCAATTCCCTATTATAATAACTTTATGCAATGGCAAAAGTACTCAGCAGTGTTTGAAAGTTGAATCTCAGTGAAAACAATTTTATTACTGCTTCCCAGAAAGTGATTTTTAACTCACAAAATGACTACCTCCTTTCAGGAGTCAGAGGAAGATGTGATACCTTTCAAATAGGCTGAAATATTAATAATAATTGTACCATCCCCAAAAAGTAAAGCATAAGAATATTAGATTAGAAACTCCTTTTTTCATAGGTGAGAAATAGTTTTTATTAATTTTTAATGTCTCCCAGTACTAAATTTGTTGAAAAGTCAAGTTTTAAAAAATTTCACAGATAAATTAACATATTTTTCCTATTTTAAAACTCCTTTCTCATTTCTTTCAAGCATAAAGTCTTAGGGAAAGATGATCAGAAAAGCCTTTGTGAGTTAGAATATGCATTAATGTTGTAGATTACTAAAGTGATTTAAAACCATAGTTTTATGTAGGTTGAGATGTGTCCCGTGTGGATTACTCTTAATTCTACACCCTTTTGTAAACAATCCCTTTATTAAAATCTCTTAAATCATCCCACATTAAGCATGGCTTCCTTTTCCTGAAGACTCTGACTGCTCATTATTAATACCCAAATATGTTGCATGACAATCATATGATTAAAATAAGGCTCCTGCTTTGAATTAAAAAATCAGTCTCTCCTGCTTCTGCCCATAAACATTGTCCTTAAATCTAGACCACATCTTATCTATGGAAAGGTAAAAGTTTGGACCAGTCATTTTATTAACCATAACAATGGCACAAGGTTATTTTCCCAAAATGACTGGAACCTGCATTTAGGATTTAGAGTGCCTGACATTCCTAAACTAAGGATCCGTTTCACCTTGGGAAGCAAGAAATGTAGTTATTTTCAAATAAGTTTATTTCATATCTTTAAAATTGTTCATTGGTTTAGAGTTTGCAGTGTCTTTGTCTGGAAGCTAGTGTAGTGTTGTAATTAATAACTATTCTTATAGGAGAGGAAAATGTGCAGTAGTGAGTACACCTTTTTTTCAGGTTACCTGGCTACAATTTATACTATTTCCCCATCCCCTGAGGCTCTAAACACTAAAAACACTAAAAACAATGTGTGTCATAATCTCAAGTATTTTCTTAATAAAAATCCCACTGTTTTCTGTTTGTCATTCTTCCCAGAGTAGATTACTGAATCTGTGGAGATTTGGGAACCATTTAGAGTTTGGAATTCAAAGCTGACTTGAGCCAATGGATTCTGATCCACAGTAGCATTATAGACAAATTTTACTGAGAAGAGACAGAGCATGCTGGGAACTATTTTTGTTTCCAAAGAAATTGTCATCATCAATTAAATCACAGATATATACTGAGCATGTAGGGCATGTCCTACCTGAAATAGTTAATAATATTTAAGTAATCTTATAATACATTTGAACGAGTAGACTAGTGGGTCCTGTCTATTGACCCCTTGCTCTTATTGTTTTCAGATAAATAGAATTTGATTACTAATTCATTATATTTAAAGCTAAATATAAAAAAAATGATGTTCTGAGCTATTCGAGAGATATCTATCTAATGTATATTCCCAATTAGCAACATTATGAAGAATAACTCAAAAAGGTAAAAAACGGAGGTTTACTTTAATTGTATTATGACTATGATTCATATCATTATCAAAAGGAAACTAAAATGGGTTAATGATGCTGAGTTTTACTATACATTTGTGCTGCTAATGATCTTGCCTCAGTGAGGGGACAAAATGCTTACTTTAAGAACTATTGGCTAGGATCCATTGGGAAAACGACTGTCTCTTTACAAGCATACCTTAATGAGTGAGTGCCTTAGGCTTTGTAATTAAGTCCATCAGTAAATGAATGGATCAAAAAACTATGGTACATTTACACAATGAAATTCTATGCAGCAGAAAGAAAGAAGGAGCTCCTACCCTTTGTGACATCATGGATGCAACTGGAAAGCATTATGCTAAGAGAAATAAGCCAGGTAGTGAAAGATAAATACCATATTATCTCACCTTTAACAGAAACCTAAACAACAAAACAAAGAAACAAGCAAAATACAGTCAAAGACACTGAAATAGAGGACATGCAGAAAGTGACCAGAGGAGAGAGAAGAGGGAGTTTCAGGGTAAAAGAGGAAGGGTTTACAGGAACAAGGTTAAAAGACACATGGACAAGAACTATGGGGAGAGTGGTAATGGGAGGAAAGTTGGGTGGGCTGGATTGGGAGTAAAGAGGAGAAAACTGTACTTCAACAATGATTAAAATAAAATTTTTAAAAAAGGACTTATGTTGGATAAGGGAAAAACAGATGGATTCAAAGCTCTATGGGAGAAGTGATTCTGCAGAAAAATATACAGGGAATTTTGGAGAATGGAGGCAAGTAAGTTAAGAGGAAATGGGAAGAAAGAAACTAAGAAATGTAGTTATAGGTTGGAGTTCAGAATAGGAGAGTTTTGGAGTTCTTATTGGTCTGAAATGAGAAGCCATTTTCTGGAGATCTTACCAGGAAGTAGAAGGACCAGTAATAGCATAAATGATTTTTATATCCTTAAATATTGTTGATTCTGAGTAATAAAGCACAGCTGAGAAAGTGTGCCCAAGGTAGATTTAATAATCTTGGTTGTTAGTTTCTTCTGAAGCCTACCTTATAAAGTAAGGAGCTCGTGAAATAAAAGTGCACGGTGAAAAGGGTTTAAAGGGAATCAAATACTTCTATATTCTTTAGTGTTTTTTTATTATGGTAGTGTTTAATATTGTCTGAATTTACAGATCTCCAAGTGTATTTGCTACAGAATAGATGTTTTGTTAACAGAGCCAATCATTATGAAGAGCAGCAGTGGAGTTCCATGTGCAAACAGAAGAAGGTATAGAAGTCTTGACCAGAGTAAGATGTAAAAGGTAATTAGAATTGGGAACAGATCATTTTTAGGAGATTATTTGTACTAAAAACATACCCACCACTTCTAAAAGTTTCTTTCTCCTCTCCTGAATTATTGCATTTACTCCAAATTCATTAAGTTCTGTACATTAAATATTTACAGCTTTTAGTGTCAATTATACTTCAACAAAGTGGTTTTAGAAAGATTTATGGCTAATATAAATTGTATTTTTCTAAATCTCATTTTCCAGTTGTTCACTAGTTTATATACAAATATAATTTTTACATGTATACCTTGCATCTTATAACATTGCAAAATTTAAGTATTAGTTTTCTAGGTTTTTGTAACATTCATAAGGATATTTTCCATAAACAATGATGTGGTCTACAAGTAATAACAATTATACTTCTTGCTTCCTAATCTTTATGTCTCTTGTTTCTTAGAGTATTTCACTTGCTAGCAATTTCATTGTTAAAATAGAAGTGGCGATATCAGAAATCTTTTCCTGGTTCCACTTCTTAGGGGAACAAGGGCTAGTATTTTACCATTTTGTATGATATATACTGCAGGTTTTTCATAGGTACCCTTCATAAAGTTAAGGAAGTTCCCCTTGATTCCACTATATTTTGAATTTTATTAAAAATATAGTTTCACCAATGTTCACAGAAGTCCTATCTATAGTAAGCAAAGCCTGGAAACAATTTAAATATCCATTTACAAGAGAAGAGCTGAAAAAAATAGATAAAAACAAATCATGATATATTCATACAACGGAATGTGTGGCAATAAAAAAGAAAGGAACTACTGATAATATGTACTGATACAGATAAATTTTACAGAAATCACGAAAAGCATAAGAAGCTTAACAGAAGAGTTCATGTTACATTCTATGTGTATGGTGACCTAGAAAAGTAAACCTAATTTATGGACATAGAAGTTAAAAAGATTATTTCCTGAGGCCAGACAGTGGGGGTTTGACTAGGAGTTGACAAGGGAAGAAATGAGTGAAGTGTTTTTGTTTTCCTTTTTATTTTTTGGTTCAAATAAATTAATTTAAAAAGTAGTCAGTGTCCTCCTAAATAAACAAACAAACAAATAAGAATTTTACCTGAGCATAACTTGGTTGACTCAAATTTACAGTGATTTTCAAGTTAGGACCTTCTAACTCTCAGATCTAATACATTTGTAAATTGTCAGGTTATGAGTACAATTATACTTAATTATTTGAAAGGAAAAATTTAAGAACCTGAATAGGCAATACTTCATGAGTTAAATAGATCAATGTTTGAAATTGAAACTAATAGTTATATAGCCTTAGATAATCTCCAGTTTACTTTTTTAAAATTCATGGTAATTCCTGAGCATTATCCAATATAATGAAGTTTAACTCTAAAATTTAAAATCTTTGCTCTCAATATATTAATACCAAAATGAGTCCATTAAGTAAAACTGTTTCTTTGATTCAAAAGGGCAATGATGCCCAGTGTTGGTGTGGCTCATTTGGTTAAAATGTCATCCTGTGGCCTAAAGTTTGCAGGTTCAATTCCCAGTCTGGCTACATACCTAGGTTGCAGATTGATCCCTGGTCCCAATGCGTCAATCTTCTGTCCAGTTGCATATGGGAAGCAACCAATAGGTGCTTCTCTCTAGCACCAATGTTTCTCCCTCTCCCTTTCTCTTTTCCTTTCTCTTTCTCTAAAAGTAATGAAAAAAAAAAAAAAGTCCTCTGGTAAGGATAAAAAATATAAAGAGTAAAGAAGAACTGCTTTGTTATTTCATATCCAGAATTGACAAACATTTAATGTTGGCTGAAATATAGACTTCTCACAGCAAAGATCAGAAATACCAGAATCTAGTCTTCCTGGGTTGTTTTACACATAACCTATGGAAGAAGCATCTGCTTCTACACTAAGAATCCAGATTTGGGGTACAGTCTAGTCCCTAGTCCCTTGGAGGTTTTCATTTAAAAAAGATAAAAGAATACCCTGGGTGATGAAAATTCCTAGTATACCTCGTGGAAATATACAATTGTCAACCTTTTTAATTTGGGGTATTTAAGGGCTAATTTTAATGTATGTGAATAATACTTAAGTTTTAAAAGAAAACAAAAACCTGAAAATACATAAAAAATCATGTTCTAATATTGTTCTGTAGACATGTCAAAAATGGTATAAGAAAAATTGATATGTTTATTTCAGAGTGGGTTTTCTTTGGTTAATGTACTTCAGTACCTAATAAAAGCAGAAAGTGAAAAAGTAATTGGTAGAAACACATTATTGAGAAAAGAGGAATAACACCTTTTTGTATTTTCCAAATGAGGATAAATGTAGCATGCCATATTAGATAACATTTTGAAAAAAATCTGGTGTAACTGTTATATTCATCCAGTGGTCTGTTGTCAAAGTACTTTGCTGGTCCAGTTCTAATGAATGTTCAACACAACCAGTTTTATTTTGTTCATGACAATTTTGTGTGTTAACTTATGCTCAAAGAATATTTTTATTATTAACATAGTATTTAATAATTAACTGTTTATCTGTACTTATCTGCAAGCAAGTAGCAACTTTTAAATTCCATTCAACAATTCACAACGTCAAAATTCTCCATCAGTCCGTAATTGCCTACACTCAAGTTGCTGAAAATGCTCACACAAAGAGACCAACAATATATAGCAATGCACGCAAAGAACTGTGTATGTCAGTGCAAGTGTTTTTCAATAGTGACTCACATTACTTTTATTTTTAAAGTAGCTAAAAGGAGCTGACTATATCTGTTTCATCTGCTGCTCTTGCAGACATAAGATGATCACAACCAATGCACTCACCCTTATGAGAATTGCATTATAACCAGATAACATGGTGTGCCAGAGCAGAGGTTGAAAGGTATCTCCACTTTTATCAAAAATAATAACATTCTTGTAGGTCACTAATTCACTGTGCAATTCCCATTAAATGCCAATGGCATATTTCACAGATCTAGAACAAATACTTCAAAAATGTATATAGAACCATAAATTATCCCAAATAGCTGCAGCGATTTTGAGAAAGAAGAACAAGGTAGGAGCAATTGCAATACCTGATATCAAACTATATTGCAAGGACACAATAATCAAAACAATCTGGCCTGGTATATAAACAGATACATAGATTAATGGAACAGAATAGAAAGCCCAGAAATAAACCTAAGTCTCTATGTTCAAGTAATATTTGACAAAGTGGGAAGAAGCATAAAATGCAGTAAAAATAGCCTCTTCAATAAATTGTGTCAGGAGATCTGGACAGGTACATGCAAATAATGAAACTAAACCACCAACTTACACCATACACAAAAAAACTCAAGATGGATAAAAGACTTAAATAAAAGTAATGACACCATAAATGTCCTATAGGTGAGAAACTTTCAGATATCCCACCCAGCAATATTTTTATCGATATGTTCCCTAGGGCAGAAGTTATAAAGGAAAGAATAAAAAATAGGACTGCATCAAATTAAAAAGCTTCTGCACAACTAAAGAAAACATCGGCAAAATGAAAATAGAACCAAACAAATGTGAAAACATATTTCCAACGATACCTTGGACAAAGGTTTAATCTCCAAAATATATGAAGAACTCACATGACTCCACACCAGGAAGACAAACAATCTAATTTTTTAAAAAATGGGCAAAAGATTTGTACAAACACTTCTCCAGAAAGGCTATACAGTGGGCCCAGAGACATATGAAAGCATCCTTGACATCACTAGCCATTAGAGAATTGCAAATTAAAACCACTATGAGATACCACTTCACACCAGTCAGAATGGCCACCATAAACAAATAAACAAACCACAAGTGCTGGAAAGGTTGTGGAGAAAAGGGAATCCTGGTACACTGTTGGTGGGAATGCAGAATTGTGTAGCCACTGTGGAAAACAATATGGAATTTCTTCAGAGAACTAAAAATGGAACTAACTTTTGATCCAGCAATTCCACCACTGGTTTATACCCTAAGAATCCTGAAACACCAATTCAAAATAACTTATGTATCCCTATGTTTATAGCACAATTTACAATAGAGAAATGCTGGAAAGAATAAAAAAATGGATGGATAAAAAATTATGGTACATTTATCCAGCAAAGCTTTCTGGGAGAATGGAAGGACAGATAAAGTGCTTCTCAGATAAGGTGAAGTTAAAGGAGTTCATCCTCACCTAGCCCTTATTATATGAAATGTTAAAGGGAATTATCTAAGAAAAAGAAGATAAAAAACATGTACAGTAAAATGACAGCAACTTCACAATTATTAACAACCACACCTAAAACAAAAACAAACTAAGCAAACAACTAGAATAGGAACAGAACCACAGAAATGGAGATCACATAGAGAGTTAGCAACAGGGGAATGGGAGGAGGAGAGAGTGGGGGAAGTTACAGAGAATAAGTAGCATAGATGGTAGGTAGAAAATAGGGGGAAGGCAAGAATAATATGGGAAATGTGGAAGCTAAAGAACTTATATGTATGACACATGAACATGAACTAAAGGGGGGAATATGGGTGGGAGAGGATGTGTAGGGTCGAGGGGAGTGAAGGGGGGGAAATGGGACAACTGTGATAGCATAATCAGTAAAATATATTTTAAAGAATTATGGTACATTTACACAATGGAATACTATGCAGCAGATTGAAGGATCTCCTAGTCTTTGGGACAGAATGGGTGAAACCGGGAAGTATTTTGCTAAGTGAAAAAAGTCAGTGAAAGAAAAATACCATATGATCTCACCTATAAGTGGAACCTAATCAACAAAACAAACAAGCAAAAAAGAATCAGAGACATGGAAACATGAAACAGAGTGACAGCAACCAGAGTGGAGCAGGGAGGAGAATAATGAGGTAAAGAAAGGGAAGGGTAAAGTCAAGGAACATTTATAAAAGACCCATGGTTAGAAAAATGGGGTGGGGAGTGTGATTGGGAGCAGGGGTTTGGACAAGGAAGGGGAATACCATGGGGGGGGAATGGGGGCACCTGTAACTGAGCAATAATTAATAATAAAAATAACTGTACTTGAAATTATTTTTCTATATTGTGTCTACATGAACTGCCTCATATGTGAGATAATTTGTGATTCTTTCCTGTATAAGATAATTTTTAAAGATCCTGAAATATAAAACCAGAGAAGTAGAATAAAATCAACATGAAATTCATTATTTATGGAGAATTAGCATTTAATATAAAGACCAAATTATTTTTTCCAGTTTCTAATTGCAGATTTTAGTGTTACCTCTACATGTGGTTTTAGTTTCTTCCAATGTACATGCCTATATAACATGGAATGACGTTTTTCTGATACTCTAAGAAGGTAGATCATTGACCATTTTCCTCTAGAGATTAGACATCAGATTTTCAAACACGGAGTCAGTATATTCTTCCTCTTCAACTTCTCTTTGAGATGCAGAGTTAGTTGGGGCTCTAGTGTAGACTCTGAATTACTGAAGATCTATGAATATATGTGGTCCATCAGATGACAATACCAAGACTGATTAATACTTTCTTGGTATGCTAATATTCTGAACATTTCAATGTCACCTTAATAGTCATCTGCTCTCTATGTAATAATAACACACATGATTGAAAATTATTTAAATCATGTGCCTTTGTCCTTAAGGTTAATTCAGCTTATATGCAACCAAGGAAGGGCCTCATCAACTTGAGGGCAGGGAATGGAATACATTTATGAAAGATGTTATGATTAATTGGGAGGGCAGTTATCATCAAGAAAGAACAGATATAGAAGCTATTATTTTCTTGCAAAGCTGTTAAGAGACAAAACAGCCTGGATTGGAATGAAAAGCCATTTCTGAACAAAAGCCTGTTATTTTTATGTGCGGTATCATTTTCTGAGACAGAATATATAGTTTTATTTTGGGATATTTCTTTTTTTTAAGATTTTATTTATTTAATTTTAGAGAGGTAAGGGAGGGAGAAAGACAGAAAGAGAGAAACATCAATGTGTGGTTGCTGGGGGCTATGGCCTGCAACCCAGACATATGCCCTGACTGGGAATCAAACCTGCGATGCTTTGGTTTGCAGCCCACGCTCAATCCACTGAGCTACACCAGCCAGGGCTACTCTGGGATATTTCACATATTCTTTCATTCAATTATGTTTTCCTGATTCTCTCTTTAGATTTGCTTTTGGATAAACATCGCTGAATTGCATAGTTCAGAGATATAACTCATTTTCTATTTTAATGTTTCTGATTAAGATGCATTTTTAAATTGGTACACGCTTAATACAGCCTCTCTTTCCTGAAAAATTTTTATTGAGTTGGCACATTTTCTTGAAATTGCACCATAGAAATCAAGAAAAAGAGGGTTATTCAAAAAACCCATTCATTTGAGAAATATTTGTTGAGTACCTCCTCTGTCAGGATAAAGCTAGATGCTAAGAAACCCTCAGTAAGGACAGATGGGGTTTCAATCTTCTTGAATTCTTAAGGTAAAATAAATATAAAAACAATGAAGTATTAATGGAATACAATCTAGTAAAAGTCCCCTGCAGCCTCTTGCAGATGTATTTTAAATGCTGTGGGGTTACCAAAGAGAAAGTAATCATTCTGTATATGCTTTCAGAGAAAGGACTCATCAGGATACCAGGCAAGGCAAAAATGTAAGCAAAGACAGGGAGTGTAAAACATCAGGGTGTGTGCAGGTGGCTGAGTCATCTGGTCCAACTGTAGTGTCCAGGAATCTCTTTCAACATGAATAATATTTGAATAGAACCCTTTCCAAGGAAAGAACTATCTTGCTAATCTGTAGTATTATCTCAAGTGATTTTTATTATTATTTGTATATATGTAATATTTCTTTTATTTGACAGCAGTAAAGGTACAAAACATATTTATTCATTAAATAAGAACAGAGTCACAAAGCTTACTCAGAGCTAATTATCAACATTAATTTAAAGTGATACGTGAGTTTTTTGGGGGGCACGGTGAACTCATTTTTTAACTAGCTTACTCAGTGATATGTGAATTGGATAGGCCCAGCAATTTAAGTATGTCTCAAAAATATGATAGGATTATAATTATGGCTAACAAAAAGGCTAGTGTCATTGAGTCCTAATTATATGTCAAACCTAGTACTGACCTTTTTCAGGCAATCTCTTATATTCTTGCAAAGATGTTTTCAAGCAGCTACCCATATATCCTAGTCTTCTACATTTCCTCTTACCTTTCTGGTTGCCTCTCCAGGCATCTTTGCTGAGTTATCCTTTGCTCTAACTTGCTTATATTGGAGAGCTTGAGGAACCTATATTTTGTTCTAAATACCTGTTTTGGTAATCTAATTTGATGTCATGAATTTCAAGTCCCTCTAAATCCTAGAACTTGTCACATCTATATTCAACCAAGACATCTCTTCCAAACTCTGAAGTTCCATATTAAACAACTACTTGACATCATCACTTTGGGTGGGCAGCAAATAAATATATGCTCAAGATACCCAGATTTGCATTCCTGGTCTCACCAAATTTGTTCCTGTGACAACCTTTATCATCTCAGTTGATGAAAATTCTATTCTTACAGATTTTCAGGGCAAAAACCTTGGATTTTTTTATTTTTTCTCCCATCTCAAATCCAAATTCTTTCAGAAACTGAAATAGGTTTACCTTCAAAATGTATCCAGAAGGAAGCCTGCTCTCACAGCTCCCATTATGTGTCTTGTCTGTTTCACTGTTGTATCTCATCTGTGTTTTTGCAGTAGCCTAGTAACCAGGATTCATGTTTCCACATGTACTCTCTATAATCTATTATGGCATATTCTCAAGAAAAGTGCCAGAGCGATGATTATTTTCATGTAAGGTGTATTACGTCACTCCTCTAGTTTAAAAGAAAAAAAAAGGTAACTTCTTTTTCTTTTTGTATTTTAGTAACAGTCAGAATTCTGACAATAGCTTTCAGCACCCTCCATGATCTGCCTCTGACTCTCCATATTATGGTGTATGGCACACCTCTGTCTAATAGATTTGACACACATAGTGGATCATTTTTCAGACTCCCCTTCTCAATACAACAAATTATACCAAGTGATAATTATGAAGAGATAATTCTAATAGCCAGAAAAGAAACCCAGTGAAAATTTTCTTGTACTGAACTTTGTATACATTTTCATGACAGTAAATTAAAAAATTTTAAATAAAACAACTGTTTAGTACAACAAAAAAACAAAACATGATGCTTAATACTTCTAAATTACATTATTTTTTTTTTGAAAAAATAAGACCCTATACCTACATTTAGTGGTTGCATGAATAATTAGTAACATTCCAGTTTCCATCCTTAATTCTGTAAATTGTCAGTGACTTTGTCCAAATTAATTTATTTGTACAGAATTTTTATCTGTATAAGAAAATTTTAAAATAAATTTTATTTATTGTATTTATATCAGTAGACATAAATAGTTGTTGAACATGTTTTATTAGTTTTGATTTCAAAAAGTTTCTTTTACATGAACAAGACATATACACCAAATTAGAAAAACATTTTCTTAATGTCAGACCAAATTTGAAAGGATATACAATAAACTCCAGAAAATTTACAAATACATAAAAATACCAAGTGATTACATCAAATGACAAAAATGAAGTATCTCAAATTTGTTTTATTCCTCTTTCTGATCTCAGCATCATTCTGGTTTAAATATAATCTATTATTCACATGCAGGGATATGTGAATTGGATAGGCCCAGCAATTTAAGTATGTCTCAAAAATATGATAGGATTATAATTATGGCTAACAAAAAGGCTAGTGTCATTGAGTCCTAATTATATGTCAAACCTAGTACTGACCTAGTACCACAACTCTGACTCCAGTAGGTTCATTTATACAACATGTCACACCTTGACTCTTGAAAGTGATATTGGGAGGTGTCTCAGAAACTGACCATATAACGAAGTTGTCTAAATTAATGCCCTTGTAGAACACAATGTTTTTTCTCGTTAAATTTTTCTTTTTTGACCACCTTCCCTTATTTCACAAATTCCCCCACCCTTGGCACCTTACAATCTATGAGTGCTTTTTTCACTGTGTCTATGAGTTCTTTTTTTTTTTAGATCCTACATATAAAATTATATAGTATCTATGTTTCTCATAGACTTATCAGTTAGCATAATGCCCTGAATATCCATCCATGTTGTTGTAAATAGTGGAATTACCTTCTTTTAATGGATGAATGATATTCCATTGTACATATTACATTGTTTCTTTGTCTTGATTGTTGTAAATAATACTGAAATGACCATGGGGATGCAAATATCTTTTTCAGATAGTGATTTATTTTTTTTTCAGATAAACATACACACAAGTGGAATTGCTGAATTATATAGTAGTTTTATTTTGAATTTTTTGAGGAATCTCATACTGTTTTCACTTTGGCTGAACAAATTTACATTCCCACCAGCAGTGCAGGAGGTTTCCCATTTCTCCACATCCTTTTTTTTTTTTATTGTTGTTCAATCACAGTTTTCTCCATTTGCTGTGCACCACTCACCCTCACCCCAACCATCCTCATCTCTCATCCTTAATCCTACACTCCTTTGGCTTTGTCCATGTGTCCTCTATACATGTTCCTTGACGACCTTTCCCCCTTCCCTCTGGTAACTCAGTTTGTTCTTTATTTCAATGTCCTGGTTATATTTTGCTGCTTATTTGTTTTGTTGACAAGGTTCCACTTATAGGTACGATCATATGATATTTGTCTTTCACTGCCTGGCTTATTTCACTTACCATAATGCTCTTCAGTTCCATCCATGCTGTCGCAAAGGGTAGAAGCTCCTTCTTTTTTTTTCAGCTATGTGGTATTCCATTTTGTAATGGAATTTTTTTTATCCACTCATTTATTGATGGGCACTTAGATTGCTTCCAGCACTTGGCTATTGTAAATTGTGTTGCTATGAACATAGGGGTGCATAGGTTGTTTTGAATTGGTGTTTCAGGATTCTTAGGGTATAATCCCAGCCATGGTATCACTATGTCAAAAGGCAGTTCTCTGAAGACATTCCATACTGTTTTCCACAGGGGCTGCACCAGTCTGCATTCCCACCAAAAGCATACCATGGTTCCCTTTCTCCACAACCTCTCCAGCACTTGTGGTTTGTTGATTTGTTTATGATGGCCATTCTCAATGGTGTGAGGTGGTGTCTCATAGTAGTTTTAATTTGCATCTCTCTGATGGCTAGGGATGCTGAGCATCCTTTCATATGTCTCTGGGGGCCCTCTGTATGTCCTCCTTGGACAACGCTGTTCAGAAGCTTTTTATTTGTAGGAAGTACAATTTGTTTATTCTCTCCTTTATGCGCCGTGCTCTAGGGTACATATGGGTGAAAATATTGCTATGTTGAATATCTGAGATTTCCCTGCCTCTGTTCTCCTCTAGGAGTTTCACGGTGTTGTAACTTATAAGTCTTTTGTCCAACTTGAGTTCATTTTTCTCTATGTTACAAAGTTGGTGGATGAGTTTTATTTTTTTGCATGTTAGCTGTTCCAACACAGCTAACTTAATTTGTTGAAGAGGCTATTTTTCTTCCATTTTATGCTTCTACCCACTTTGTCAATCTTAATTGACCATAGAGACTTAGGGTTATTTCTGGGCTCTCCATTCTCTTCCATTGATCTATGTGTCTGTTCTTATGCCAGTACCTGACACTTCTGATTACTGTGGGCTGGTAATATAGTTCAATATCAGGTATTGTGGTTGCTCCTACTTTGTTCTTTCTCAAAATTGCTGCTGCTATTCAGGGCCATTTATTGTTCCACATAAATTTTTGAAATATTTATTTTATATCTGTGAAATATTTCATTGGTATTTTAATAGGGATTGCATTAAATCTATGAATTGTTTTGGTTAGTATAGACATTTTGATGATGTTAATTCTTCCAATCCATGAACACAGTATATGCTTCCATTTATTTGTATTTTCCTTAATTTCTTTCTTCAATGATCTGTACCTTTCTGAATGCATGTTTTTTACTTCCTTGATTAGGTTTATTCCTAGTTACTTTATATTTCTTGTGCTGTATCAAATGGGATTTTTTTCTGATTTCCATTTCTAATATTTCACTGTTGGTGTGAAAAAATGCCTTTGATTTCTGAATATTGATTTTGTATCCTACTGTTTTGCCAAATTTGCTTATTAGGTTGAGCGGATTTTTGGTGGAGTCCATAGAGTGTTCTATGCACACTATCGTGTCATATGCAAACAATAACGTTTGTGTGTCCAATGTGTGTGCCCTTTCCAATTTGAACGTATTTTATTTCTTTCTCTTTTCTGATCACTGTGGCTATGACTTCCAATACTATATTAATAGAAGTATGGAAAGTGGACAACCTTATCTTGTTTCTGATTTTAACCAGAAAGCTTTTAGTTTTTGCCCATTGGGTATGATGTTTGCTGTATGTCTCTCATATATGGCCTTTATTATGTTGAGGAATGCTCCTTCTACTCCCGCTTTGCTGAGTGTTTTTTTTTTTATCATAAATGGGTTCTGTACCTTACAAAATGTTTTTTCTGCATCTATTGATAATGATCATGTGATTTTTGTCTTTCCTTTTGTTTATATGGCATTACATTTATTGATTTGCAAATATTATGCAATCTTGCACCCCTGGGATGCATCTCACCTGATCATGGTGCATGATCTTTTTAATGTATTGCTGGATGTTGTTTGCCAATATTTTGTGAGGATTTTAGCATCTATGTTCATCAGCAATATTTGCCTGTAGTTTTCTTTCTTTGTTATGTCTTTATCTGGTTTTGGGATTAAGATGGTGCTGGCTTCATAAAAAGAGTTTGGGAGTATTTTTTCTTCTTGGATTTCTTTGTTTTTTTTAGCATATTAATTTTTTTAAATTTTTAAATTTTTTTCTTTTTTGTTTTGTTATTTAAGTACAGTTGTCTCCATTCCCCACCCCACTACTCCCCCCAACCCCAGCCATCCCCACTTCCCTCCCTAGATCCTACCCCCCTTTGGTTTTGTCTATGTGCCCTTTATACATGTTGCTGAAAACCCTTCCCATTTTCCCCACTTTGTCTCCTCCCACCTCCCCTCTGGTTACTGTCAGTTTGTTCTTAATTTCACTTTCCCAGGTTATATTTTGCTTGCTTATTTGTTTTGTTGATTAGATTCCCCTAATAGGTGAGATCATATGGCATTTATCTTTCACAGCCTGGCTAATTTCACTTAGCATAATGCTCTCCATATCCAGTCATGCTGTCACAAAGGGTAGAAGTTCCTTCTTTTTTTCTACTCCATAGTATTCCAGGCTTGTATAGCTATGAACTTCCTTCTCAGACTGCCTTCACTGTGTCCTATAAGTTTTGTTTTTTTGTGAGTTTATTTTTGTTTGTTTCCAGAAACTTGTTGATTTCTTTCTTGATCTCATTTTAACCCATTCATTGTTTAATAGCGTGCATTCAATCTCTATGAATTTAAGTGGTTTTGAGGTTTCTTTCCTTGTGGTTAGTTTCTAGTTTCAGGCCCTTATGGTCTGAGATAATGCTTGATATTATTTCAACTTTCTTGAATTTGTTGTGGCTTTTTTGTGTCCTATCATGTGGTCTATCTTTAAAAATGTTCCATGTGCATTTGAAAAAAAATGTGTATTTTGCTTCTTTGGTATGAAAAGTTGTGTATCTATATATAGGGTTAGGTTTAGAGAGATTATACACACACACACACACGCACACACACATAATCCATTTAATCTAATGCATTTGATCTAATGCATTGTTCAAAACATTTTATACTTGTTGATACTTTGTTTGGAAATTCTATTTTTGACAGTTGCTGTTAAAATCCCCAAGTATAAGTATATTATGAAGTCTCTTTCTGTGTCTTTTTTATGGCCTTTGTTCTGAAGCCTTTTTTGTCTGATATAAGTATTTCTACCCTGGCTTTTTCTTTTCCTGGTCTTTTGCTTGTAATTTTTTTTTCTTGGAATTTTTTTCCCAAGTCTTTACTTTCAGTCTGTGTAGATCTTTTCTTCTGAGGTGAGTCTCTTCTAGGCTGCATATGTGCAAGTCATATTTTCTTATATATTTAGCTACCTTATGTCTTTTGATTGGAGCATTTAATTCATTTACATTTAAGGTTATTATTGATAGGTACTTATTTACTGCCATTTAACAGTTTTGTACCTGTGTCCTTCTCTCTCTTACTATTTTTCTTCCTCTTCTTAAAGTAGTCCCTTTAGAATATATTGCAGTACTGGTTTGGTGGAGGTATATTCTTTCACCCTACTTTTGTCTGAAAAACTCCTTATTTTCCCTTCCATTTTAATTGAGAGCTTTGCTGAGTAGAGTTGTCTTGGTTGCAGGCTTTTGCTTTTCATTACATGGAATATTTTTCATCATTCCCTTTTGACTGTAGTGTTTCTGTTGAAAAATAAACTGCTAGCCTATGAGGGCTTGTATGCTACTTCCTGTTTCTTCCTTGTTGCCTTTAAGATTATCTCTCTGTTTTTAAAGTTTGGCATTTTAATTATGATGTGTCTTGGAACAGGCCTTTTTCAGTTCATCTTGATCGGGACCCTCTGTGCTTCCTGAACTTTCATGGCTTTTCCCCTCTCCAGGTTAGGGAAGTTTTCTGTCATTATTTTTTCAAACAGGGTTTCTATCCCATACTCTTTTTCTTCTCCTTCTGGTATTCCTATGATTAGAATGTTGTTTTGTTTCCTGTTCTCTTGCAGTTCCTTTAAGCTATCTTCATATATTTTTTTAGTCTTTTTTCATGCAGCTGCTCTACCTGGGTATTTCTTTCTACTTTGTCTTCCAGTCCACTAATTTGATCCTCTGCTTTATCCAACCTGCTTGTAACTCCTTCTAGGGTATGCTTTATTTCAGATATTTTAGTCTTCATTTCTCCTTGGTTCTTGTTTATAGTTTCTGTTTCCTTTTTCATATTGTTGTAGTTCCTACTCTGTTCCTTGTAGTTATCAGAGAGTTCTTTGAGTATCCTTATCACCATTGTTTTGAATTCTTTATTTGATAGTTTGCTTGCTGGTATTTCATTTAGCTCTTTTACTAGGGATCCTTCCATTTTTTTTCATTGGGTGTTCCTTCTTTGTCTCCCCATTTTAGTTGACTTCCTTTGTTTGTTTCTCCATCTCAGGATGCTCTGCTTTGCCTGCCTGTCTTCATGAGGTGGACTTCTGTAGTAGGAATATTGTGGGATTCAGTGGTACAGTCTCTTTGACCTTCTTTTCTGAATGCTGTAGGGTTTCCCTTTCTTCCATTTGTGTTTTCTTTCTTGTTGTACCTGGGTTTTACTTATTGATGGATTCTTTTTTAGTGGTGTTACTGATAATCACAACTCTCACTTTGTCTTATATGGAGTTGTAGAGGTGTTGGTTAAAAAAGCAGTATTAGCAAACCTCCAAACCTATGTTAGCAAAACCTACCCCCTACCACAACAGCAGTCTCAACTGCAATAGAAATAAAATTAATAAATGTGAAGGGAGATTGCATATATTATATGTTATGACAGGGAATATGAGATCACTAAAAGAGGGGGAAATGTTGTTGTTTGGTAAGAGGGAAGAGAATTGATAAGAGTCAGCATAGAACCAAGGTGAAGAAAATAGAAGAACAAAATTTAAAGCATAAGTAAAGCACAAAAGGGCAATGGGAACAATGGGGTAAGATAAGGGAAGAGTATAAGAAGTTTGAAGTAAAATTGAAAAGGTACTGGACCAACAAGAGCAAAGTTACAGAAAACCCACAGCAGGATCGATAGCAATGACAGTTGAATGAAATTTAATAAAGGTAGAACAGGAATAAGAATACTGTAGAAAAGTGAAAAGTGAATGTGAGATGTATATAGTAAAGAAAAATGATTTTAAGAGGACGAGGGAAGCAAACTAATAAGAGTAAGGACTAAAGGTCAGGTTGAGAGAGGGGACAAAAAAGAATAAAAGAAGAAAAAAGTGAAAGAGAAAACAATAAGATGAAATTCCTCATTCAGCTGATCAGTGGTAGGGTCAAGGAGAAATGGAATAAGACAGTGGGAGAATATTCTATGGGATTTAAAGTACCAACAAGTAGGGAACAAATGAGATCCTTTGGAGAAGTACAGTAATAACTCTGATATTTCATGCAACTGGCCATTTTTATAAAGGGTGAAAAAGAGATAAGACTCATAGTACAAGACAAAAAGGATGTGAGCTGAGTTTAACAAGCAGAGTGTTTATGCAAGATTAGATGGAGGAGAAATAGTGAGAGTAAGGGATAGAAACTTGGCATAGTGTGTGAGAAGATAAAGTTAACCACAACAGTCATATAGCTCAGGAAGATGATGAAATGGATTAAGGCCAGGGAAGGGTGTTGTGTGGGATTTGGAATAACAATAGTATGATAATGAATATATAATCTGAATAAAAAGAAGGAAAAGTAAAAGACCAAGAAGTGTGTTGTTATTGGAATACGAGTGAAGTGGAAGAAGAAAAATTAAATTGCAATATGAAAAGGAGAATAAAGAAAACAAATCAAATAATAAAATTAAACTAAACTAAGCAAAACAAAAAAAACTAATTAAAAGGAAAAAAGAAAAATTAAAAAATACATGCAAGTTCTGAAAGATATCGAAGTGAAATTTGTCTCAGCTCTTGGTGTTCGCCTCAGACTTCTTTCTGCATCTGTCTCTAGTTTTTCTCACAGCTCCAGATCTTGTTGTCTCACTCTTGGGGGGAAAGAAAGCAAAAATAAACAAAAAACCCCCTCTATTAACTATAAGCCTGCCAAGCGGATTTTGCAAGTCTTCCTGGATCCTTCAGGCTGAGCGGGGCTGAGCTCCATTTTTTTTTCCCTTTCCTGTGGTTCCTCAAGGATGAGCTCTCAGTCTGGGCTACAAAAATCACCAGTGCCCAGTTTCCAACCCATGCCCTCAGAGCATTGTGTAGCCCACACTATCCATTCTGAGTGCCCTGTGGGTGCCAATAATCCACCTCACTTTGCAACCCTTTAATTAGTCCATGGGGTGTGCTGAGTGGGAGCAAATCACCTCCTCCATTCCTCCCTCTTTGTTGGTCTGGGCTCTGTGCTCAGTCCCCCTATTGAAATAAGTCTCTCTGGGAACTGCTACCTCTCTGAGCCCTTGCTGCCTCCACTTTGTTCAATCCATGAGGCACCCTGAGTGGAAACATATAGTGCCTCCACTCCTCCCTGTTCTCTGGCCAGGCTGCTGCTGCACATGTAATGTCTCTTTGCACACAAGGTCCTTGCACAGTGGCTGAGGTCCTCTTTTGAGAGAAATCCCTACGGGTGCCACCTGCTATATCTAACAGTCACCCAGTTTACCACACAGACCAACTCTCTCATCAGTCCAGAATCTATCTGGGTCCCATCCAGTAACAACCCATCTCTTTTCCCATCCCCACATGTCACCCTGATCCCCTGATTTCTCTAGTATTGTTCCAGTTGTTGACCACCACTCCAGCCATTGACCACCATCTCAGCCAGGGTGTGCTGCCACTTTCTCCACATCCTTGCCCACACTAGTTATCTTTTGTCATTTTCATGCTAGCCACTCTGACTGGCTTGAGCTCTTATCTCATGGCAGTTTTGATTTGCATTTCCCTGATGATTAGTGATGTTAAGCATCTTTTCATGTACCTGTTAACCATTGTATATCTTCTTTGAAAAAATGTCTATTCATACCTTTTGTGCATCTTTAATCAGATTTTTTTCTATTGAGTTGTAGTGGTCTTTTACATATTTTGGATATTAAACCCTTTCCAGCTATATGATTTGTAAATGTCTTCCTTCATTCAATAGGTTGCCTTTTTCATTTTGTTGATGGTTCCCTTTGTTAAAAAGAACCTTCTTAGTTTGATGTAATCTCACTTATTTTTGCTATTGTTGCCTTTGCTTTTCACATCAAATCCAAAAAATTATTGCTGCATTTTTTAATGTTAAGTAGTAAAACATCACAATTATAAGCTTACAAATAAAGCATTAAAAGTTAAAAATAATCCAAATAATTGTCTAGAAAATAGACCAGGAAAGAGTTTTTGTTTAGTTTAGTTTTTTTTTTTTTTTTAAGGAAAGAATCTTTCATGCACATTGGCTAGAACTGCCTGCACACAGGTGAACTGTTCTGACTTCTCCACCCTCAGGAAGCTACTGGATTATGGTATAATAAGAAACCTGGATAATTATATTTTATTTAATAGAATTCTTCAGATATTTTTGCAGAAATCACATTCTGTTTCACTACATTCTTGCCTTGCTGAATCTTTGATATATAATACACACACTCTGGACTGATTCTGGTTTAATGGAAAAAGTTCTTTAAAGTGTAAAATCATTTCCTCATCTATTAATATAGGGTAAAGTCAACAAACACAGCCCATTGGTTAAATTTGGCCTGCCACCAATTTTTCTAAGTAAAGTTTATGGAAACTTTTACATATTGTCTATGTTTACATATTATCTATGACTGCTTTCTAGCTTCTAAGTAAAATTGAATCACTGAAACAAATATTAAATGGCCTGTAAGGCCTAATATTTTTATTATCTGTTCCTCTACAGACAAAAGGTTGCAAACATTTTATTTATTCTATTTGATACAAAGAATGGGGTATTACAATTTATTCTATAATGAATTTATTTATTGAACTGTGGCAATGAGAAAGAGGAAAAGCAAAGTGAGCTAGTCTGGCTAAGATATATTCAGTAAGTGATTTACTCTTGGAGGAAAGTGTCACTGATGCAACAGTGTTTTTTTTTTTTTAATATGACTGTAAAGTCAACACAGGAAAGATATTTATGTCCATGACATAAGATTATGAAATACTGACCTTGTGTTTATATTAATATTGGAACCAAAATAGCATTTATAGAGAAGAATGATTGAAGTGTTATTATCCATATAAGGTAGAGTAACATGAAATAACTTATCATGAGATGATTTATAACCTCACTTTGTAGAGACAGTTACGTTCATGGTACAAATACTTCATATCTGAAAAAGATGATAACAAATGTGCTCTTTTTTTCCCTTCAGCATGAGTAATATCACCTGCTTCATTAGTTTGGTGGTAGAAATATGGTTGAATATTGTACTTGTCCAATTAATTACATAAGTTATCACCTATCCATTTTAGCAAAAGCTTAGCATCAGATTTTTGAGACCTTTTCACCATCCAGATTACTCAGAGGCTTTCTTAGTCTAAAAAAACACGCATATGGATAGCTATGGGGGGAGCTATGGGGATAGCTGTGGGGTACTTCCTGGGATAGATGCATAGGAGATTTCGTTTGCAAATGCTCCTGGCTCCTATTGGTGTTCCCTGCTCACTGCCACAAAGTATAAGACTTCTCTGAGCCATGGGGTGGACCTCTGAGCTTTGCTCTTTTTCTTCTTAGGAGGCTCCATGAACTATTCAAAATGATCTGTTTCCTTCTTTAAAATATTTTGTTATTAATGAAGAAAATTGGTTGGGGCAGCTTTAATAATACCATTGAAGGTCAAATTACCCTTGCTCCCTATTCTCAGTAAGAAAAGTACTTGTCATGCCCTTGAGTCCCTCAGAAGGCCACTTGGGTGACTTATACAAAGAGCATTCCCAAGGTAACACTGGGCTAATATTGGCAAGAAGTGTGCAACAGCTTCTTGTTTTTAAAATACTGTGAACATCTATCTGCCTTACAAACTATCCTAATACATTTTATAAATGGCATTATTAGGAAGTATAATTGTAAGCAATATGTGCTTTCTAGTGTAAAAAACAACAACAATGTATTTAAGAAGTCACTTCATTAATTTTGGGTGAAACACTGATAATAATCTCAATTATCACAATAACAGAAGCCATGTAAAGACTGAATAAGGACATATACTTATTTAACCCAATATCTAGTATGTATTCACTATTTTCACTTACTGCCTATACTTATGTAGAATACTGTTCCATTATTTATATATCCAAGCTATAAAGTCTAGAGACATCCTATCAAACATGGCCATAAATAAATGTTTAATCTCTGTTTTTATAGTATAAATTTAGACACTGCTAGCAACTATTGGCTTTATTTTGTGGAGCTTTGTGTTATTGTTGAAATGACGTAACGGGGCTTTTTGTCAGGTCTTATTTTAAGAAGTCTGAAACCCAGTTCATAAACCTGTGTCTTATTGACTTTACCAAGAATAATATCCAATTAAGACTCAGACATTAAGTTTCCAAAAAAAGAATTTACTTCAAACATCAAAGTTTATATATACATATTTGAAATTTCATAAATTAATTTCTCAATATTTTAGATCATGAAGTTCATATCATATAGTCAACAAACATTTATTAGTCAGTAAGTGCATATGGCAAAATGGTATTTAAACACACAAGACACAAAACCCACAGAGAGTATACAATCCAACTGGAAAAACTGACAACTAGGAAATTAATGCAAAGTATATATTTTTTTAATTGATGGGCATAAGCAAAGAGTATGGAATCATCTAGAAAGAGCGATTGAAAGAATTGTACATAGCAATAAAAGAGAGGTTGTTTGGACATTCCTCCCAGAGCTTCATTCTTGCAAGACAAGTCAGAATAAGCCAGGCAAAGACATGGCATGAGATAAGAATTAAGGATTGTGGTGAATTCCATGTTAAGTACATAAACAGAAATGAAGTGCACATGCACCAATATGCACAGAACATCTGGGAGGCTACAGATGAACTACATTGACTGGAATGAGTGCTTTTGTTACAAAATGACAAGAAACAGGCCTAAGCAATTAGAAGGAATCAAACCATGAAAGACCATATTGAAATAGAATTTCTCATAAAGGAAAAGAAAGACTTTTCCCTATCTTAGATAAAAAATGTCTAAGGATACATTTTAAAAATAAATTAGAGGGAGAGGCAAGATGGTGAAGGAGTGAATGGATAACACGATAATCTCCTCCAGGACCAATCTGGAATTATAACTGAATTATGGAGAAGTCATACAGAACAAAAAAACTGAACAATAGATATAGAGAAGCATTATTACCATGGACAAATAGAAGAATCATTTTCAGAATTAACTGACTGGTAAGGAGTGCAGTGGAGACTCTAGAAGGCTGGTTGGGCATCCACAGGTAGCAGCTCCAGAAGGATAATTAAGCAAGTGGTTGGATCCACCAGAGAAGTGTGGGGTCTAAACCCTAAGCTGGGAACCGCAGCCTAGTGCATTAGAGCCCCCCAAGTACACAGATAACAACAGGCAGCAAAAAGCAGCAGGGTTGTTCTCTGCCAGAAACAGAGGACTAGGGATGAAAAGAACTCTTTAAAAGGCCAACGCACAAATTTTCATTTATAGCCACTTACCCGGGCTATGGCAAAGGCTGGGGCAGAGTGAGATACAGATGCCTGAGGAGAGACTGTGGATGGAAGCTTTGGGGAGAGAACTGAGAGAGTAGCCACCAGGATCCTGGTGCTAAGCCAACACCCATACAGTAATAGCAATCCTAGTCAGGCAGATCACTCCCCTCAGAGCAGCAGCAGCCTGAGGGGAAACAGTGCCTCTGACCAAAGGAGACATTCTGACCCAGCTCTGTGGTGCTTAAGCCTGAATGCTAAGTGCAGAGTGACTAGATTAACAACTGAAAGAGACAGCCACAGACAGTTGATCCCTGGCAAAGGAGGTGGGGGCATAGTGGACTAAAAACGCTTGAGGAGAGACTGGTGATGGATGCCTTGGAGAGAGAACTAGAGAGTAGCTGCTGGGATCCCGGTGCTGAGCCAACTCCCATACAGCAACAGCCATCCTGTTTAGGCATACCACTCCATGCAGAGCAGCAGCAGCCCAAGAAGAAACAGTAGCTCTGACCCAAAGAAGGATTCTTTCCTGAGCTCTGGGGCTTAAGCCAGATTACTGAGTGCAGAGTGACTAGACTAAGAACTGAAGGAGGCAGCCACAGACAGCAGATATCTGGTGGTCTCAGAGTAAGGTACCTAAGGTCAGATTGGGTTAACATCTCACATCACCAGAGGCACATCCAGCAAGAAAAAACAGTGGTATATACTAGAGGCTATGAAGAATAAATCCACTGTTGTCTTCTCCGTAATTAGTGATATTCTCTTTCCTGAATAGGTTTTTGATGTTCATTTCTTATCCATCAATTTTGTGCATAATAAGTCACTAGATTGTATACTATTGTTTATTTCTCTCCTTTCTTATAAGAGTCTTGATCTATTTACACCCTTATTAACACTGGTTCATTTATGGTTGATACTGAAATTGCAGGAGTAAGATATTTTTGCAAAGTGGGTTTGTCCCCTGAGCTTCGTGGTTTGTTCTCACAGCACCTGTACAACAGCATACAAGACATGGTGGGTGGAGTGACCTTCAGTCAACAAGCTGAAGGGAAAGATCCACCAAAGAATGAACCAACAACAAGCAAAACAAATGCCAACAAGGGAATCCCAAGAGCATCACATTCAGGAGATCAAGGAGGCTGCAACACTGAATCTTACAGGTCTTACACCATAAAAGTTCACACTACAAACTCAGTAGTCAAAACAGATCAATTTAAGAAACTGAAGCAAACAAAAAGATTCTCACAAATAGAAAAAGTCAAAGAATCCCCAATCCAAAGGAAAGGAGGAATCCTGAGGAAAAAATGTTCAATTAAATAGAGGCAAGTCAACTATTAGACATTGAGTTCAAAAAATGCTTATAAGCAACTCAATGAGCTCACTGAGAATTGACAAAGACTACAGAGTAACTATAAGAAACTTACTGAGAATTAAACCAACATGAAAAAGGAAATAGAAACTACCAAAAAGAGCCCAGATAAAATAAAGAATACAATTTCTGAATTGAAAAACACAGGAGAAGGAATCAAAAGCAGGCTAGGTGAAGCAGAGGATCAATCAAATCAGTGAGCTGGAGGACAATGTAGAAAAAGACTCCCAGAAAGAAGAGGAAAAGGAAAAATAATCTCAAAAAGAATGAAGACTGGTTAAGGGAAATACAGGGAAATGTGAAATGTAATATTACCATATAATAGGGATATCAGAAGGAGAAGTGAAACAGGGGATAGAAAACCTGTTTGAAAAAATAATGACAGAAAACTTATCTAATTTGATTTGACAAAAAGTCACACAAATCCAAAAAACAGGGTTCCAAACAAGAGGAACCCAAAGAGGCCCATTCCAAGACACATTGTCATTAAAAAGACAAAGAAAGATTCTTAAGGGCAGCAAGGCAGAAACAAGAGGTGACATACAGTGGAGCCAAATAAGGCTAGCAGATGACTTTTCAAAAGAAAAAAACTAAAATCCTGAAGGGAATGGCAAGAAATAGTTCAAGTAATGAAAAGCAAAGGCCTGTAATGAAGACTACTCTAGGCATCAAGGCTCTCTGTTAAAATGGAAGGCAAAAAATGAGTTTCCCAGGCAAAAGAAAGCTGAAAAAATACACCTCCACCAAACCAGAACTGCAAGATATGCTAAAGGGACTGGTTTAAGAAAAGGAAGAGAAAGCTATGGCTAGTGTGGCTAAGAAGATTGAGTACTGGACTTTGAAGCAAAGGATAGATAGTTTGATTCCCAATCAGGGCACATGCCTGTGTTTCAGGCCAGGTCCCCAGTAGAGCTGCATGAGGGACACAACACATAGCTCTTTCTCTTTTTCCCTCTTTCTCCTCTCTCTAAAAATAAATAAATAAAATCATTTAAAAAAGAAAAGGGAGAAAAAGAGAGAGAGGAACACAGGTATGAAGGGAGTAAAATAGCAATGAATAAGTACCTATCAATAATAACCTTAAATGCAAATGGATTAAATGCTCCAATCAAAAGACATATGGTAGTTAAATGGATAAGAAATCATGACCCTCATATATACTGCCTACAAGAGACTCACCACATAGTAACACAATTTACAATAGCCAAGTGCAGGAAACAACTTAAGTGCCCAACAGTTAATGAATGAATTAAAAAACTATGGTATATTTACATGATGGAATACTACACAACAGAGAGGGGCTCCTACCCTTTGCAATAGCATGCATGGAACTGGAAAGCCTTATGGTAAGAGCAATAAGCCAGTGGTAAAAGACAAATGCCATATGATCTCACCTGTAAGTGAAACCTAGTGAACAAAACAAACAAGCTAGCAAAATATAACCAGAGACATTGAAATTAAGAACAAACTTACAGTAACCAGAAGGAAGGTAGGAGGGGTTAATGAGGGGACAAGGGAAAGGGTTTTCAGGAACACCTCTAAAGGACACATGAAAAAAAACAAAGGCAGGTAGAAACAAAGGTGGGAAGTGGGGTTGGCTGGAGTTGGGCAGAGTAGTAGAGGGAAATGGAGACAACTGTATATGAATGACACTTTTTAAAAAGTTAAAAAAGAAGACTAACCTCAGAAAAAAAGACCTATACAGCCTCAAAGTGAATGGCTGGAAGAAAACATTCCAAGCAAAGGGACAGGGAAAAAAATCCAGGGTGGAAATATTTATATCTGACTAAATAGACTTCAAAATAAGGGCCATAGAAAGAGATGCAGAAGGACATTTCATAATACTCAAAGGAAAAACCCATCAAGAAGACATAAGCATTATATCTATATATACATATATATGCATATATATGTGTATACGTGTGTGTGTATATATATATGTATATGTGTGTGTGTGTGTGTGTGTGTATATATACACACTCAACATAGGAACACCCAAATATATAAAGAAAATCTTGGAGAACTTCAAGGAAGATACAGAGAGTAACAATTTACACTAGGTGATTTTAACACCCCACTATAAAAAATGGACAGATCTTCCAAACAAAATATCAATAATGATATTGCAATGATGAACAATGCCTTTGATCAAATGGATTTAACTGATATATCTAAAACCTTTTATCCCAAAGAAGCAAAATGCAAATTCTTTTCAAATGTACATGGAACATTTTCAAAGATAAACCACATGATAGGACATAAAACAACCTCAACAAATTCAAGAAAATTAAAATCAGGTCAAGCATTTTCTCAGACCACAAGGACCTAAAATTAGAAACTAAACTTAAGGAAAAGATACTTCAAAAACACTCATATTCATAGAGATTAAATAAAACTCTATTAAATTATGAATGGGTTAAAATGAGATCAAGAAAGAAATAAAAAGTTTCTGGAAACAAACAAAAACAAACTCACAACAGACCAAAATTTGTAGGACACAACAAAGGCAATCCTGAGAGGGAAGTTCATAGTGATACAGGCCTACCTAAAGAAGATAGAAATTCTTCAAATAAACAACCTAACCCTGCACCTATAAAAACTGGAGGAACAACAACAAATTCCAGAGAGAATAGAAGGAAGGAAATAACCAAGATCAGAGCAGAATTAAATGACATAGAGGCAGAAAGAACAATTCTAAACATTAGTAAATTCAGGAAGAAGTTCTTTGAAAAGATAAACAAAATGGACAAGCGTTTAAGCAGGTTTATTAAGAAAAAAAGAGAATGGACCCAAATAAACACAAACTGAAATGAAAGAAGAGAGATTACAACTGATACCACAGAAATACAAAGGAGTATAAGAAATAACTAGAAACATGTACACTCCAAGAAATTTGAAAACCTGGGTGAAGTGGAAAAATTTCTAGAAAAATATAACCTTTCAAAAATGAATGAAGAAGTAGCAGAAACTCTAAACAGCCCAATAACAACTGACGAAGTTGAAGCAGTAATGAAAAAAAACTCCCCTCACATGAAAGCCCTGGGGCAGATGGTTCTTGGGAGAATTTTATAAAACATTTAAGGAATTTTTAAACCTTATCCTTTTAAAACTATTCAAAAAAATCCAAGAAGAGTGAAGACTTCCAAGCTATTTTATGAAGCCAGCATCATCCTAATCTCAAAACCAGATAAAGATACAACAAAAAATAAAACTATAAGACAATATCACTGATGAACATAGATGCTAAAATCCTCAACAATATTTGAAAAACCACATCCAGCAATATGTTTAAAAGATCATACACCATGATTAAGTGAGATTCATCCAGGATGCGAGAATTTGCAAATCAACAAATGTAACACATCATATAAACAAAAGGAAAGACAAAAATCACATGATCATATGAATAGATGCAGAAAAAGCACTTGATAAGGTACAGCACCCATTTACAATTAAAAAATACTCAGCAAAGTGAGAGTAGAAGGAGCATAGCTCAATATAATAAAGGCCATATATGAAAAACCTACAATCATCATATACAACAGGCTAAAACTAAAACCTTTACCACTAATACCAGGAACTAGACAAGTGTGCCTGCATTCAGTGCTTCTATTTGACATAATATTGGAAGTCCTAGCCACAGAAATCAGATAAGAAAAACAAATAAATTACATCTAAATCGGCAAACAAGAAGCAAAACTGTCATTGTTCACAGATGACGTGATAGCATATGTAGAAAATCCTACACATGGCAATCCTACAAAAAACTACTCTATCTAATAAGTACATTGTGCAAAACAGTGAAACACAAAATCAATATTCAGAAATTGAAGGCATTTTTGTATACCAACAATGAAATATCAGAAACAGAAATCAGGTAAACAGTCCCCGTTGCTATAACAACAAGAAAAATAAAGTACCTAGGAATAAATCTAACCAAGGAGTTAAAAGACCTGTCCTTAGAAAATGACAAAACACTGAAGAAAGAAATTAAGGAAGACACAGATAAATGGAAGCATATATTGTGTTCATGGATTGGATGAACCAAAGCAATTTATAGATTCAACACAATTCTTATTAAAATACCAATGACATATTTCAAAGACATAGAACAAAATTTCAAAAATATATATGAAACCATTAATGACCCCAAATAGATGCAACAATTTTGAGGAAAAACAAAGTAGGGGGGGTCACAGTAACTGACATCAAAATATATAACAAGGTCATAGTATTCAAAATCATCTGGTACTGGCATAAGAACAGACACAGATCAATGCAACAGAAAAGATGGCCCAGAAATAAACTCAAGCCTCTATGGTCAATTAATATTTGACAAAGGGACAGAAGCATAAAATGGAGGAAAAATAGCCTCTTCAACAAATGGTGTTGGGACATCTGGACACCTACATGCATAAAAGTGAAACTTGACCACCAACTTACACCATACACAAAAACAAATTCAAGATAGATAAAAGACTTAAATGTAAGTTGCTACACCATAAAAGTCTTAGAGGAGAATATAGGCAGGAAAATCTGATATTCTACTCTGTCATATTTTTACTGATTTGTCCCCTAGAGCAAGGGTCATAAAGGAAACAATAAACAAATGGGATCTCATCAATATAAAAGGCTTCTGCACAGCTTAAAAATATCAACAAAATGAAAAGGGGACCAATCATATGGAAAAATATATTTGCAAATGATACACCTTGGTCAAGGGTTTGATCTCCAAAATGTATAAAGAACACATACTACTCCACTTCAGAAAGATAAGCAACCCAATTAAAAAATGGGTAAAGAACCTAAACAGACACTTCTCCAAGGAGTACATACAGAGGGCCCAGAGGCATATGAAAAGATGCTCAGCATCACTAACCATCAAAGAGGTACAAATTAAAGCCACAATGAGATGCCATTTCACACAAGTGAGAATGGCCATCATAACCAAATCAACAAATAATAAGTGCCGGTGAGGTTGTGGAGGAAAGCAAACCCTAGTGCACTATTTGTGGGAATGCAGACTGGTGCAGCCACTGTGCAAAACAGTATGGAATTTCCTCCAAAAATTAAAAATGAAACTGCCTTTTGACCCAGCAATTCCACTGCTGGGATTATACCCTAAGAATTCTGAAACATCAATTAAAAAAAACCTATACACCCCAATGCTCATAAGAGCACAATTTATAATAGCCAACTGTTGGAAGTAATGTAAGTGCCAATCAGTAAATGAGTGGATCAAAAAAACATTGTACATTTATAGAATGGAATATTACACAGCAGAAAGAAGGAGCTCCTACCGTTAGTGACAGCATGAATGGATCTGGAGAGCATTATGCTAAGTGAAATAAGCCAGGCAGTGGATGACAAATACAATGTGACCTCACCTAATAGTGGAACCTAATCAGCAAAAGAAAAAAAAAGTAAGCAAAATATAACCAGCGACATTGAAATAATAAAAAACTGACAATAACCAGAGGGGATGGGAGTATAATGGGGGGAAAGGAGGAGGGTAGTTAAGGAACATACATAAAAGACACATGAACAAAGCCAATTGGAGGAAAGATTGAGGGTGGGAGGCAGAGTGGCTTGGGTTGTGAGGAGTGTTGGGGGGAAAACAGACAACTGTACTTGAACAACAAAAATAATTAAATAAATAAAATTAAATGACTTCAAATGTCTTATAAAATAAGTACTACCTATGTCAATACTAGTCTTGCAGATATTTTTGTAAAGTCTATTTTTAGTGCAGTTTTAGGACAAAACTGAGAGGAAGGTATAGAACTTTCTCCTGTACCCCTTGTACTACACATGCAGCCTCCTCCATTACATACCACCCTTAGAATGGTACATTTAATTGAGGAACCAACATTAACAAATGATAACCTCCCAGAGTTTACTGTTCACATTAACTTTCACTTGTGCTGTTCTAAATTCTGTAAGTTCTGACAAATGTATAATGACATGTATCCATCATTACAGTATCATACAGCATAATTTCACGGATCTAAAAATCCTCTGAGCTCCACATCTTCATCACCAGCCCCATTCCCCTAGCAACTCTTTTTTTTCTTGTCTCTATAGTTTTGTCTCTTCCAGAATGTCACAGAGTTGCAATTACACTTTTTCCAGAACAGCTTCTTTCACTTAGTCATATGCTTGTAACATTTCTCTATGTCTTTTTTTTTTTTTTAGCTTGATAGCTCTTTTTTTTTTCAGCACTGAATAATATTCCATTGTCTGGATGGACCACATTTGATTTATCCATTCACCTACTGAAGTACATCTTGGATGCTTCCAAGTTTGGCAGTTATGAATAAAGCTGCTATAAATATCCATATGTAGGTTTTTATGTAGACATCACTTTTCATGTCCTTTGGGCAAATTCCAAGGAGCATGGTGGCTGGACAACAGAGTATGTTTAGCTTTATAAGAAACTGCCAAATTCCCAAAGTGTCTGTTTCACTTGCATTACCATTAGCTATGAGAGTTCCTCTTGCTTCACATCCTCACCAGCACTTGGTGTTGTTAATGTTCAAGATTTTGATCATTCTAATAGATATGCAGTCTTATACACCTATTTTTTATGGTAATCACCCACATAAGTTATAGAATTAATCCTACTTTGGGAAGAAATTAATCCCAAAGCAGTTGTAGATTTCTCTCCAGTTCTGTGTTTATGTTGGAGCATTAGATTCAGTCCCTTACCTTACTCTTACTCCCTAAATCTTCATTTTACTGTGTTTTTTAAAATTATGGAAAAGCATAGGTAAATGGCAGTCAGCACTATACTAGTTTTAGGAGCAAAAATTTTCAGAGAAATAAAGCAATTTTCTAAAAGTCACACAATAATCCTATTATAGAATGAGTTTTTAACTTAGAAATATAATGAGCTTTTTTTTTTACTGACTGACACTGCCACTTGACATAAACAAATAACTAATTCAAAAATAATGCAAGATTCAAATATACATTGTATAGTGTAGTAAGACTTTTCCCCCTTATTTTTCACTTTACTTTTTTTTAATTGCAAAAATAATACAGACCCATAGTTTAAAAAAATACAAATAAATGATACATAATGAAAAGTAACTTTCTTTTTTCTTTTTTTAAACCTTTTTAATGTTGTTCAAGTACAGTTGTCTCCATTTTCCCCCAACCACACCCCCCACCCCTACCCTCAATTTTATCCCCTCTTTGGCTTTGTCCATGTGTCCTTTGTACATGTTTTTTTGACAATCCTCTTCTTTCCCCATTATTCCCCTTCCCCTCCCGTCCAGTCACTGTCAGCTTGTTCTTTATTTCAAAGTCTCAGTTCTATTTTGCTTGCTTGTTTTTTTGTTGATTGGGTTCCACTTATAGGTGAGATTATATGGCATTTGTCTTTATTACTACATGTTACTTCTAGGGTAATTTTTAGGCTGTGTTATTGCATTTCATTATGTTTCTAGCTGCTTATTACCTAAACTATTGATTTCTTTTTTTTTGTTTGGTTGTTTTTAAATTTTAATAGTTGTTCAAAAAGTAACTTTCCATTCAAAGCCCAAAACAATAACCCCTGTCCTTAGAAACAACCAGTCTTAAAACACAACTTATTTGTATAATTGAATTGTGAATCTATAGCAGAACTTTGAAAAGAATTTGGTTACAAAATATGTTTGCAAATATGTAGATGTAATGAGATCCATGCCCCTAAAGCAAACAAAAAATTAAATAAATCCACCGTTTACTGAATCACATTCTAACCTTCTTGCTAGCACTGAAAAATCTTCACAGTCTGACATCAATTTGTGTCTTCAGCAGTTCTCCAAACTGTCCCTTTATACATATGTACTGTCATCATCAAACAGAATATTCTATGCAGTTGTTCATGTTTTTTTTTTAAACTGTTGAAATCCTTTCTCTTAACTCACCATTCAAATGCCTCCATCACCATAAAGCATACTGGATACCATAAGAATGGGGATTTTCTTCCTTATGAATATCCATAATACAAATGGGTACACAAAATATTTATGCATAGACATCTCTAACAAGGCATTACATACAATAGAGTTGTTTGTGTTTTAGTTACATTTGTATTTATGATTATATTTGCACCTTGATAAATTCCAAACTCTCAGAGGGGCTCTATTATTACACACTTTCCACACTATATCATGTACTTAGAGTGGAGACAACAGACACTCATCTTTGATGCAAACAATAAAGACTATTGTTACTCTACCTCTTCCTTGGGGAACATGTCTCAGCTAAAATAAAATTAAAATAAAATAATAAAATTAAATAAATAAAATAAATAAATAAAATAAAATAATAAAATAAAAATAAATAAAATAAAATAAAAATAAATAAAATAAAATAAAAAATAAAAATCTGCAAATTAGCAACTGGTGTCTACCTGATATGCCTTTCTTAATGTTTCTAATGTAGTGCCTGCTTTGGCCTCTTTCCAGGGTAACTGGAACAGTGTAAAGGGGTGTTAAATACTTTGAGACATCAATTTGAAAGTATCGTTTTATCTTGTCTTGGTTTATGAAAAACTCTCTTGATTTAAAAGAATTGTTTTCTGTTTTTAGTACTCACTATTATTTATGTTTTGAAAATACTTATCAAGAGATGGTATTTTAAAGAAACATACTTTAAAATAAAAAATACATTTTCATAATTTTTCATATTTATGTGGCATATGGAGACATTTAGAAACAGGTCACTAATTCACACATGCAAAGCATATGGCATTTGAAAATTGTATTAACTATCTCATTGATCTTTTATTTCCAATTATCTTTACGCTGGAAACTTTAAGGACTCATGTTTTTATCATCTTACTTTTTCAAACTTAAAATTAAGCAGATTTTTATATTTTCTCTTCCATCTGTCTGTAACCTTCATCTATTTTTCACCAGTACAAATGGGAACAAACAGAAGCAAGTGTAGGAAACCATTGGGTTACCAGTTACTAGTTACTATCAAGTATTTTGTTGTGGAAAGACATTTAACTTTGAAGATATACAAACAGACTATTCCATCACTTACTAGCTGTGTGCTTTCTAAAAAATCTTGAACTTCTCTGAGCTTCCATCACTGTGTTTCAGTTAATAAGATTATCAATAGCAGAAAGACAAGAAAACTTTATTGAATTCATTATTTTTTTATTTTATTTCAGTTTTAAACATCATGTTAGTTACTATTGGACCATTGAGACCCCAGTCTCTTTTCTATGAATACAAGCAAGGTAGTGAAGAACTGGTTATATGTGAAATATAAAATAGTCATAGTCCAAAGCATTCAAACCAAGTCATACTCTCACTAGTGTTCAGTTTTGGATCGGATGACTGTACTTGAATTTCTGTTAATACCTTAAAAAGGAAGTTTGATATCATTGACAGGATCTTGCCCTTTCCAGTGTTGATTGTTGATTTAATAACAAACTGTGACTTTATTGGCACAATTATCTAACCAAGCAAATGAAGCTACTGAGTATATGCTTAATTCATATCAAGACATGATTATCATTCTCAGAACAAGCCCTCCTGATGAGGCAAACATTAGATTATCTATATCCATGGAAAACATGAGTATATTCTTATATATAAATATCTTTAAATACATATCTAAATATATATACAATACATATACTTAAATAAACATACATATATATTTATATAAATAAAATACACACATATCCAGACCTAACCTAGACTTCCAAGAACACTTCACATCACAATTATATGCAAAGTAATATAATTGCAGTTTTATTTTAAAACTTTTATTGCTTTTACGCACTTATTATAAGTAATAAGTATAGTATTAGGACGGTGATGATATTTTTCTTTGGGGGAGTTTTGCCCACAGAGCCCCCCATCTGCCACAGATGTAAATAAGTCTATGAAAACATGATCTGCTTGGGGAGGAAAGATGGCTGAACTGTCAAAGGAGAAGGGCCAGGAACCTTTTCCTCAATGGGCTTTTATTGGGTTTATTTGCATAGGAATACAGGGCATATATATGTAAAGCCCATCAATCATTGCCAGGCAGTAAAGATCAAATAATAGATAACATTCAAAGAACTGTGAGGACTTATTTTGAATCAGGGCCAGACAGCTAAAGGGCCATCAAACTTTGGGGAAACAAATTCATTTCATGTTTGGACCCTTATTTAAATTGACGGTATTAGCAAAGCAGGTTTCACAGGATTTTATGCATTCTTTCTTAGGCCTGATCTCCTGGAGAGCCCGCCCTTTCCAGCACAGGGCTGCACCTACCTCCCTCATTGTTTCAGGCTTAAGTCAAGCAGGGGAAGTAAATCAGCCAAGAGATTAGGACACTTCTTTCAGACAGAATGAGGACTCAGGCTATGTCAAAACTGAGGAGCAAGAGTCCATCACCCCCTTTTTCTATGGTCCCCCAAGTCCTTCCCTGACAGTGCCCTTGTGACCATGCCTGTATTAGGTTGTCTCTCCTTTGAGGAATCTTATCCATCATTGGCTAACTGGTCATTCACTGGCTCCAGGCAGGGTAAAGTAAAGGGGGCAGAGGTGACACCCCTGCCAGGGAGATAAGCTTTGTCTCCTTAGTGGCTTAGAGTCCCAAGGTCTTTTTACTCAGCCTTAGCCATAGGAGGTTACAGCTTCTGAAAACAGTCATGGAGGTTCCCAACATTTTTCCCTTGGTATTATGGTCTTGAAACCTAAAAGGAAGAAAAGGAAGAAAAGGGAGGAAGGGAGGAAGGGAGGAAGGAAGGAAGGAAGGAAGGAAGGAAGGAAGGAAGGAAGGAAGGAAGGAAGGAAGGAAGGAAGGAGAAGGAAGAAAAGAGGGAGGGAAGGAAGGAAGAAAGGCTGGAAGAAAGGAAGAGAAAAATGAAGGGAAATGTTCCTCTAATTTCCATTAGAATTCCCAAAGAAGCTAACCACATTTTTTTTAAAATGATTAAAAACCCAGTATGCCTTTGAAGTAGCTACTTGAGTGCTCAATATTCTAAGTCAAAGTTCTGGGAAAAAAATGGGTCATAATTATACTTTGGTTTACCATCTAAGAAGGGACCTCTTAACCTCCATTAAAACCTCCATCCAGGTCTTGCAATCCTACTGCATTGTGGTAGTAGATAGAGAACTGATAGATACTACAATTTGATACAGACACTTTCTCCTGTGATCACTACTCAAAAACATGTATGTGGAGGCAGGACAAGACAGAGGGAACAGACCAGCTCATATAAGGCCTGAATTAATTTACTCACTTAGGTCCACAAAACAGAGAGCTGAGTACGGGTTCGTACTTTTCACAACATGGTGGTTACTAAAAACAGTGGTTATCAGATGGCTCAAAATAATTCACCAATTTAACTACTCCCTCCTAATTTCTATATACATATAGAGTGGAAAGAGTGGAGTTTGGGTCAGAGAGTTAACTTTCTGCCTTTTCATAATACAGCAAACAATTCATCTTGTGTACATAGGGATAGCATTGTACAGATTATTAACAGTGTTTTCTTCATCTATATCATACACACAATTTTGGAAAAGCAAATGAATGACATTTTAAAATAACAGCTTTATTTAGATATGATACACAAATCATAAAATTTTCCTTGTTCAAATTTGTAACATTCAGTAGTTATTAGTATATTTACATTGTGTGACCATCACCCTCATTTCATTTGGAACATTTCATCATGAATGATTTTTAGGTTTACTTTTATTTTTGACTTGTAATGAAATCTTTCCATGCTTTTTTACTGGAAGCCAGCCTAACTTTGTTGTAATTATTAACTAACAGGCATGTGATTTTCATGTGTTCTGTAGAAGCTAGTATATAATATGGACAAATTTATAAATTAGAAATTCATGACAGAGTTTTCTGCTTCAAAGAAATAAGCTCTTTAGTTTGCATCATCTGGACTGAGTATCATCACCCAAGTATATTTTTTCCATTACATGATTAGCTCTTCAAAATTCTAGCTACTTTCTCAAGCAATATCAAGTCCTTTTCATATTCAGTGTAATTTTCTGTGATTGATGGCATAATATCCATTATTTGTAATTCCATTAATCACTTACTTTAACTAAAAACCTTATAGCAGCTACTAATGGATTTCCTTTTAGGGCTTGTTATCACCACACCTCAACTGAAGCACTCAGTGTCTGATAGCAAGATGCTCATCAAATGCTCCTGGTGTTCACTGTGCCCATTAAAGTTCTTCTAACATCTAGTGATGAAAGTACAAGATGCTGCAGTTGTCCATTCAAGTCTCATCATCAAAGCTCCCATAGAATGCTATAAACTTTTATCACATCCAACAAAATTTCCTTTTTCTAATACAGGTTCCCCCCATGGTCTGAAAGTAGAGTGTTCCTATAAAACCTTTTGAAAGCCAAAATGGTATAAACTGAAAAAACAATTATGTATCATTAATTTATATAAAATAATTTTTGAGCATTCTGAGACCCCAGATTCAATGTATATACATGTCTTCTTGTCATTTATCCCAAACGAAATGGTTAATTATATCCAGTTCTACACTAACCTTAATACTTACCAGTCTCTTAGGCTTTTTTGCTCACTGCAAAACAAACTTTGAATACTTTTTTTATGTTTGCTTTTTTTCATGAAAGCAAAAATCCTTGTAGGATTTCTTTTGGTTAGCTAATATAGGTACTAATGCAGGGCTTCCATAAAAGCAAAGTGGAATGGCATGAACTTTAAAAAACTGAGAAAACCCATACATTATTTTAAGAGGAACAGTGATGATGACATAAATTCAATAGGCTGTTACATGTGGTCAAAGATATGAAAGAAAACCATAGCCAAAACACTAAGAAAGTTGAATTATAAGAGTTCTTGAGAGAAGAGAGAGGAGAGAAAAACCTTATATAATTCCAGAAGAACAAGGTCAAAATGTATCTACCATGATAACTATATCCATATATTTTTTCTCTTACCTGTCTTGATTAGTGAACTACTATTCATTCAAGGGATAAAGATCTTTTTGCTTTTTTTTTTTTTTTGCCTGATAATCCTACTTTCATGTTGCTCCTTGAAATCTACTAGATGTGATCATTCTCATCTACACTACAAGCATTTTATGTGTTTTGCTTTAGAAGATTTTTTTCACTTTTAAAATATATTTTATTGATCAGGCTATTACAGTTGTACCATTTTTCCCCATTTTATTCCCCCCTGCCATGTACTCCCCCACCCACATTCCTACACTTTTAGTTCATGTCCGTGGGTCATACCCATAAGTACTTTGGCTTCTACATTTCTTATACTATTTTTAACCTCTCCCTGTCTATTTTGTACCTACCATTTATGTTACTTATTCCCTGTAACTTTTCCCCCATTGCCCCCCCAATGCTGATAACCTTCCATGAAATCTCCATTTCTGTGATTCTATTCCTATTCTAGTTGTTTGCTTAGTTTGTTTTTAGGTCCAGTTGTTGATAGTTGTAAGTTTGATGTCATTTTACTGTTCATAGTTTATATCTTACTCTTTTTCTTAGGTAAGTCTCTTTAACACTTCATATAATAAGGTCTTGGTGACAATGAACTCCTTTAACTTGACCTCATTTGGCCTTCCATTCTAAATGATACTTTGCTGGATAGACTAATCTTGGATGTAGGTCCTTGCCTTTCACGGGTTTGAATACTTCTTTCCAGCCCCTTCTTGTCTCCAAGGTTTCTTTTGATAGATCAGCTGATAAGCTTATGGGAACTCCTTTGTAGGTAAGTATCTCTTTTTCTCTTGTTGCTTTTAAGATTCTCTCCTTCTCTTTAATCTTGGGTAATGTAATTATGATGTGCCTTGATGTGTACGCTCTTGGGTCCAACTTCTTAGGGACTCTCTGAGCTTCCTGGACTTCTTTGAAGTCTATTTCCTTTGCTAGATTGGGGAAGCTCTCCTTCATTATTTTTTCAAATAAGTTCTCCATTTCTTGTTCTTCCTCTTCTTCTTCTGGCACCTCTATGATTCAGATACTGGAACGTTTAAAGTTGTCCTGGAGGTTCGTAAGCCTCTCCTCATATTTTCGAATGCTTGTTCTTCGTTCTGTTCTGATTGAATGTCTATTTCCTCATTCTGGTCCAAAGCATTGATTTGAGTCCTGGTTTCCTTCCCATCACTGTTGGTTCCCTGTATATTTTCCTTTATTTCACTTTCCATAGTCTTCACTTTTTCTTTCATTTTGCAACCATACTTAACCATTTCTGTGAGCATTCTGATTACATGTTTTGAATTCTGCATCTGATAGTTTGGCTATCTCTTCATCACTTAGTTGTATTTTTTTTTGGAGCTTTGATCTGTTCTTTCATTTGGGCCATTTTTTTTTTTTTTTGTCTTGGCACACTTGTTACGTAGTAAGGGGTGGAGCCTTAGGTATTGGACAGGGTGGAGCTACCCACATCACTACTTTGTGGAGCTGTATGTGGGGGTGGGTTCCAAGAGAGAACAATGCCATTTGCTGGGCTATGGGATGGCTTTCAGTTTCTTCCTCCATGACCCACAAGTAAATTGGTCCTTTCTGGTGCTGATTCCCAGGTGTGTGGGTTTCTGTATGTTCTAGGATCACTCACTCCAGTAAAATCTCCAGTGAGGCCTAGCAGTATCTCCAACAGCTGCAACATGTACAGCTTTTTTCAGAGGTTTTGAGGCTTCATTTCCTGGTGCTGGGATCCTGTGTTGTGTGATCTGTCTCACTTTCCAGTTTTTCCTTCTAGTTTATCCTCACACAGATGTGGGATTGCCCACTCAACCACCGCTGCCTCACCCAGTCCACCAGTCACTGCCTCACCCACCCTGGTCCTCTAACAGCTGCCTTGCTGAGAGTCCTCTCCAACCCAGCTGCCCTTCCCTGCCCCTCCTATTCATCTGGATGAATGTTTCTTTAACTTTTTGGTAATTGGACTTGCATATAATTCGATTTTCTGTCAGTTCTGGGGTTGTTCGTTTGTTTTTAAATGTGTTGTCCTTCTTTTGGTAGTGTGAGGAGGCACAGTGTATCTATCTATGCCTCTATCTTGGCTGGAAGTCCCTTGATGTTTTTCTTTTTTATACAAACTATCAAATACATGCTTTTATAGGCAAAAACTGATTTAGTATTTATTGTGTGAATGGTCTTGTGAGTAAAAGGTAGAAAGACACTACAAAAATATGTGATTAGCTTTGTTCAGTAGCTTACATTGTGGTGGTGGAGCTTAAAATAATTTTTTGATATCTTCTTCAAACTAAATGTCCCTCCTTTTAATCAGTAGAATTCTAGTTTAAGGAAAATGGGAGTACAAATAAGATAGTAAATTATGAAGTTTATTAGCAAATCATAAATAGAATGGTCACCACTATCAAGTACTTTAACATATGCATAACCTGACATAGTTACCATCTTCCCACCCTTGAGAAGCTTATCTAATCCTCCTAGCAGATTTCAAGTATACAGCACAATATCATTATCTGTAGTCACTATGCTGCTCTTTAGATCCTCAGAACTTACTCCTTTCATTGCTGAGAATTTGTAGCCTTTGACAAATATCTCCTGATTTAGCCTTTTCTTGCAGCTTCTGACAACCACCATTCTACTCTCTGCTTCTATGAGATTGACTATTAAAGATTCCACATATAAGTGAAAATCATAATGTTTATATATATCAAAACACCAAGTTGAATTACTTAAATATATGCAGTTTTTATTTGTCAATTATACCTCAGTAAAGAAAAAAGAAACAAAAAAAGGAAGATACTAAAAATCACTAACAAGATCAGAAAATCATTTCTTATTTAAATTTTATTTAGTCATATTACCACCATTTAAGCAGTGAAACAGTTGTGTATTTTAAGCATTGGACACAAGTGGTAGAAACCTGCTGTGGATCTTGTACCTGGTGTGTGATTTAGGGAGCTTCCCAGCAGGCAAAGCCAACCCAGAAAGAAGTGTGGTATTTCCTCACATTTCCAGGGAGAAGATCTAACCTTGGACTTTAATGACTGATCATAAAACCCATTGGCATTTCTTGAGAAACAACCAGTTCTGTTGATTTGAAGATAGAGTATATAAAATGGTTTTAAATAATCACTTTTCTCCTACACACAGGATATTCTGAAGCAATACACATGCATCACCATCTATGTAACACATAAGACAACTTTCTATTAACCTGAGATATGATAACTTAAAAAACTTAATTTTCAAAATGTTGCAAGTGGTTGCATTTTAGTGTCTTATAGAGCTACAGTGTTTATTTTATAATCTTTTCCTTGTCTTTTACTCATGACCTCTGATAAGTTTTACTGATAATCAAGGCTGAATAACTTATGTATAATCAGTATGTAATCAAATCTGATGAAAAAAAAATTTATGCCTGCTCATTTCATTTCTCTGAATACATATGTATGTATATATTCAACTGTGTACATATATTCAACTATGCACATATATTCAACTATATATGTATATTCAACTATATATGTATATTCAATTATATATTTCAACTATATATATGTATATATATTCAACAAACTATTTTTAAGCACTGCTATTTAATATTTAATCCTATAGCTTTGGAACTAAGATAGTTCTTTTTATATTGATGTCCTGGCATGAATGGGAATATTCAAAATTAATGTGATAGTAATGAAGGCAATTAAAATTGAGGTCTTTATCTTCTATTTTTTCTCCTTGTCTTTAATCTAATATTGATTTGAGGGTTAATACAGATATTTGTAAGAAAAGCTATATTTTGAAAAGTCACTTCTAAATACTTGGTATCCAAAATGTCACTAAGTGAAAATTAATTGCTTTTCATAAAAAACCCTGGCATTTTACAACATTGTGTAATCATATTAAAAAAAATGACTAGCGTCACTAATGGAAACTAAATGTTGGTGTTCTGGCACTGTGTCCAGGGAGCTAGGTTTGCATGTAAAAGTGCCATTTCTGTCCCCACTGAACAGGTTTTGATTCTTAAAATAATTAGTTCTGTCAAAAAAATAATTTTGTTGACAACATTAAATAGGGAATATGCAACTACCTCACATATATTAAAATTAATTGGAATGACAAGATGATATTACATAATAATCTTCAATTTTGGGTGTCAGATTTGATCAGATCATTCTTTTCAGTGCTTCTAAGATTCATGTGAATAACCTTGAAGGTAACATATGAGTCATCATATAATACCATTTATAGATGGATATTTATTGTAGTCACTGAATGTGGTGTGGTATATGTGTGTGTATAGGAAGTGTTAGTTTTTATAAAACACTGCACTTCAAAGCCACATTTAAAGTTTATATACTATTTTCTGAAGATCTTTAAAGTGGTCCAGTTATTCAAACTGCTGCATTTCTCTTATTCTCCAAAGTTAGATAATATTTTAAAAATAAATACTATTTGCCCCTCAAATGCCATTACACATCTAATTAATTTTCCTCATGGATGTTTTAGAACACTAGAAATAATGAATCATGTGCTAACATACACACACAAGCACAAAATTTATTTATTAGCCAACAAAATTCTTTATGATTGGTGAAACTTTGATGATATTTCAATTTAAATACTTCTATTTAAGTTTATTCCATAAGCCCATTGTCAATGCAGTAAAACATAAACATAATATTATTTTTGAGAATGATCATTGCCTGCAAACTATATGAAGACCAATATACAGAGTAAAAAAATCACTAGAATAAATATGAGTGTTCAGGGAAGTTAGATCATGTTGATCTATGCCCATTCCCCCTCCTCCCCCCATCTCTCTCTCTCTCTCTCTCTCTTTCTCATAAAATCAAAAATTTTAGAGAATAGCTCACAGGTGTCATTAAAAAATCCTTATGTGGTTCTTTAGTACAGCCAGGATTTGGATCTGTTCATCTTGTATTTTAAAAAAATATAATTTTACTCAAGAATTTTTTAAAAATTTTAACCAAATGAGAATCTAGCAACCATGTTTTCTAAAGCAAATTTGACTATTGTAAAGATGTAGATTTTTTCAAATTAATTTATGCTTTTATAGCAATCCAATCAAAAGAATATTTTTTTCAACAATTTGGCAAATGACAAGTGATTTGAGAGTTCTTATCTAAGAGTAGACACATTTCTGTGTATTATTGGAAAAGCAATGCAGCAAAAAGAACAGCACTGTTAGATATTCACACATGTACACTTCTGTACATATGGTAACTGGCATAATCTTGATGTCTATAAGAATATGTAGGATTGTTGTGCACCATTAGATAAAAATGATTGTTCAGTAAATGATCCTTTAAGATTAAACTGTTAAACTTCAACTTTTAATAACATTTAGTGCTTTTGTGGAAATGGGGATATTGATACTCCCACAGGTTTTGGTGGAAAAACAAACAAAAATCTAAAATTGCATGTCATTGGAAATAGTTTTAAAGTGGTAACCTCAAAATAAAAGAAATAAAAAGCTTTAAGGGGAATTTATTAGTTTTAATAATTGTTATTAGGATTAAATAAATAAGGTTCATAAAAATGTTGGTAGAATCCATCGTGCATGGGGCACTAAATATATGGTGGCTATTTTTATTTACATATGTACTGTTACTTTACTCATGTGTAACTATCATTATATGTCAAAGTTTGGTTTTCTATTTTGTGTATCTCATTTGGATTTGTTAGCATATTGTGACCAGACTTTCATAATTACTGTATTTTTCAGACTATAAGCCACACTTTTTGACCACTTTTTTTGCTTCAAAATTTTCCCCTATTTTCTTCCTTTAAAACCTAACTGCATCTGGGCTCCACACCATAAAATTTTAGTGGTAGCAGTGACAAATTTAACACTGATAAACTTGATTGTGATGTTAGAATGGTACTACTCTCTGAACTTCTGGACTGTTTCCATGTATTGTCCACAGTAACTTTTCCTTTATGATCAACTGTTCCAACTATATTACTATGTTGTCACTAATATTTTAAGTGTTTACCATGTTCCAAGGTATAATAATTGCCTTTGTCTCCATTCAAGCTTTATGAAAAGAGTGGTACCGTTATGTGATTTTACAGGTACAAAAAGTGAAGATGAGGGCAGTTAAGTAACTTTCTCAAAGACATGCAGCTAATAGGAAATGCTGCCATTTGTACAAAGGCTGACATTCTAGGTTGTACACATTAAATATTCTGTTATTGCTTCCATATCCTAACTTAAACAAAAGATTGGATTTTTTTTTCATATTCTAACCATGTCATTAATTATAACAAAACTTAAAATTCAAGTTACTATTTTTTAAAACACTAATAATTGAGCTGCTTTGGGAAGTATTAGGTTATTAGATATTTTGGTAGATATACAGAAGACTGTTTAAGTACAGTCTTCTCCCTTTTCACCCTACAATGTCCTCTGCCCTATCCATCCTGGCCTCTCACCTTGGAACCTGTCCCCTTTAGTTTTGTCCATGTGTCCTTTATACATGTTCCTTGATGGCCCTTTCCCTATGATCCCCTATTATCCCTTGCTCCTCTCCTCACTGGTTACCATCAGTTTGTTCTTTATTTCAATGTCTCTGGTTGTATTTTGTTTGCTTCTTTGTTTTGCTGATTAGGTTCCACTTATAGGGGAGATCATATGATATTTCTCTTTCACAATCTGGTTTATTTCACTTACCGAAATAATGTCCAGTTCCATTCATGATATTGCGGATGGTAGGAGCCCCTTCTTTCTTTCCGTTGAATAGTATTCCATTGTGTAAATGTACCACTGTTCCTTTATTGTTCAAGTACAGTTTTCTGCCTTTCTCCCCACCCCAGCCCAACACCCCAGCCATCCCCACTTCCCTCCCATTTCCACCCTACCCCATGATTGTCCATGTGTCCTTTGTAATTGTTCCTGCAAACCCTTCACCTTTTCCCCCTGAAATTCCCTCCCCTCTCCTCTCTGGTCACTGTCAGCCTGTCCTCAATTTTAGTGTCTTTGGTTATATTTTGCTTGTTTGTTTTGTTGATTAGGTTCCTGTTAAAGGTGAGATCATATGGTATTTGTCTTTTACTGCCTGCTTTATTTCACTTAGTGTAATGCTCTCCAGTTACATCCATGCTGTCAAAAAAGGTAGGAACTCCTTCTTTCTCTTTGCTGTGTATTATTCCATTGTGTAAATGTTGTTGATGCACTCATTTATTGATGGCCATTTAGGTTTCTTCTGGCACTTGGCTAATGTAGATTGTGCTGCTATGAACATTGGGGTGCATTGGTTCTTTTGGATTGGTGTTTCAGGGTTCTTAGTATACAATCCTCAGAGTGGAATTGCTGGGTCAAAAGGCAGTTCTATTTTTAGTTTCTTGAAGAAATTCCATATTGTTTTCCACAGAAGCTGCACCACTTTGCATTCCCACCAACAGTGCACTAGGGTTCCCTTTTCTCCACATCCTCTCCAAAAATTGTTTCATGATTTGTTTATGATGGCCATTCACACTGGTGTGAAGCAGATTCTTATAGAGGTTTGAATTTATATCTCTCTGATAACTAGTGATGCTGAGCATCTTTTCATATGTCTCTTGGCCCTCTCTATGTGCTCCTTGGAGAAGTGACTACTGAAGTACTTTGACCATTTTTAATTGGATTTTTTATCTTATTGCAGTGGAGTTGTGTGATTTCATTATATATTTTGGAAATCAAAACTTTATCTGATGTATCATTTGCCAATGTGTTTACCCTACGGTTGGTTCTCTTTTCATTTTAATGCTGTTTTCTTTAGCTGTAGAGCAGCTTTTTGTTTTGATGAGATCCTATTTGTTCATTCTTTCCCTTATGTCCCTTGCTCTTGGGAACATATCAGTGAAAATATTGCTGCATAAAATATCTGAGGTTTTCCTGCCTATGTTCTCCTCTAGGACTTTTATGTTATCACCACTTATATTTAAGTCTTTTATCCACCTTGAATTTATTTTTGTGGATGGTGTAAGTCTGTGATAGAGTTTCTTTCTTTCTTCCTTCCTTCCATCCTTCCTTCCTTCCTTCCTTTCTTTCTTTCTTTTTTTTTCTTTCTTTCTTTCTCTCTTTCTTTTGCATATGGGTGTCCAGATGTCCCAAAATCATTTATTGAAAAGGCCATTTTTACTCAGTTTTATTTTTCTGCCCTATTGAATATTAATTGACCATAGAGACTTGTGTTTATTTCCGGGCTCTCTATTTCCTACCATTGGTCTATGTGTCTATTCTCATGCCAGTACCATAGTGTTTTGAATACACTGGCCTTGTAAAATATTTTGATGTCAGGTATCGTGATCCCTTCTACTTTGTTCTTCTTTCTCAAAATTGCCATGACTATTCAGGGTCATTCACGGTTCCATATAAATTTGTGAAATATTTGTTCTATATCTGTGAAATATGTCATTGGTATTTTAATAGGGATTTAAGAGTCTATAAATTACTTTGGTCAGTATAGACATTTTGATGATATTAATTTTTCTTGTTCATGAATGTCATATATGCTTCTATTTACTTGTGTCTTCCTTAATTTCTTTCTTCAATGTTGTGTAGTATTCTGAGTACAGGTCTTTCACCTCCTTGGTAAGGTTTATTCCTAAGTACTTTATTTTTCTTGTTGCTTTAGCAAATGGGACAGTTTTTCTGATTTCTCATTCTGATCTCCCATAGTTGGTGTATAAAAATGCCTTTGATTAATGAATATTGATTTTGAACTCTGATATTTTGCCAAATTTACTTATTAGGTAGAGTAGTTTTTTTTTTTTTTTTGGTGGAGCTTTTAGTGTTTTCTATGTACACTATCACATCATGTGCAAATAATGAGTTTTACTTCCTCCTTTCCAATTTGGATGCATTTTATTTCTTCTTCTTGTATGATTGCTGTGTCTAAGACTTCCAATACTATGTTGAATAGACGTGGTGAAAGCAGACATCCTTGCCTTGTTCCTGATATTAATGGGAAAGCTTTTAGTTTTTGTCTGTGTGATGTTCACTGGAGATTTATGGAAATCGCCTTATTATGTTGAGGTATGCGCCCTATATTCCTCATTTGCTGAGTGTTTTTATCATAAATGGGTGCTTTACCTTATCAAATGCTTTTTCTGCATCTATTGATGTGATCATGTAATTTTTGTCTTTCCTTTTTTATGATATATATTATGTATCAGTTGTGATTGGTCTGGCCAGGCTTTCTGCTTCTTCTTCATTCAGTTTTGGGAGATAATTTTTTTTAGAAATTTGTCCATTTCACCCTGGTTTTCAAATTTTTTGGAATGTACTTGTTTCTAGTAATTTCATACAATCTTTTGTATTTCTGTGGTATCAGTTGTAGTCTCTCCTCTTTCATTTCTGATTCTGTTTATTTGGGTTCTCTCTTTTCTTCATGAGTCTGCTTAAGGGATTGTCCATTTTGTTTATCTTTTCAAAGAACCAGTTCCTGGACTTACTGATCCTTAGAATTGTGCTTTTAGTCTCTATGTCATTTAATTCTGCTCTAATCTTGGTTATTTCTTTCCTTCCACTCATTGTGGGCTTTGTTTGTTATTGTCCCTCCACTTCTTGTAAGTGTATGGTTAGGTTGTTTGTTTGAAATATTTCTATCTATTTTAGGTAGGCCCGTATCGCTATGAACTTCCTTCTCAGGACTGTCTTTGATGTGTCCCATACATTTTGGTCTGTTGTGAATTTATTTTTACTTGTTTCCAGATCTTGTTGATTTCTTTCTTGATCTCATTCTTAACCCATTCATTGTTTAATAGAATGCTCTTCAATCTCTATGAATTTGAGTGTTTCTGAGTATTTTCCAGAATTGGTTTCTAGTTTCAGGCCCTAGTGGTCTGAGCAGATGCTTGATATGATTTAAATTTTCTTAAATTTGTTGAGGTGGTTTTGTGTCCCATTATGTGGTCTATCTTTAAAAATGTTCTGTGTACAGAGTTCCAGCCAAGATGGAGGCATAGGTAGAAACCCTTCCCTTCTTTGCACAACCAGAAGGAGGATAACAACCATCTAAAATCAATAAACAAACAAAAGCACCAGAAAATCAAACTGCATAGAACTCTGACAACCCAGGAATTAAAGAAAAAATCAACCAGAACAACCAGACTGGCAGTGCAGCAAAGAGGGTTGCCTTGCCCAGGAGAATATCTAAGGCCCTGCCCTTACAACTTATCAGGTGCACCAAGACAAAGAAATGTGGCTCAAATGAAAGAACACAGCAAAACCTCAGAACTAAGTGATGAGGAGATTTCAAACTTATCTGATAGAGAATTTAAAGTCCTGGTAATCAAAATGCTCACAGAAATGATTGAGCTTGGTTGCAAAAGAAAATGAATGAACAAATGAAACATACCCAAAATGAAATAAAGCAAGATATTCAGGGAACTAACAGTGACAAGGAAACCAAGATTCAAAGCAATGATTTAGAACAAAAAAAGAAACAAACATTCAACTAGATCAGAATGAAGAAACAAAAATCCAAAACAGTAAAAAGAGGTTGAGGATTCTCTGGGACAACCTGAAACATTCCAATACCTGAATTATGGAGGTGCCAGAATGAGAAGAACAACAGCAAGAAATTGAAAACTTGTTTGAACAAATAATGAAGGAAAACTTCCCCAATCTGGCAAAGGAAATAGACTTTCAGGAGGTCCAGAAAACACAGAGTCCCAAAGAAGTTGTACTCAAAGAGGAACACACCAAGATACATCATTAAGTAACCCAGGATGAAAGACTAAGAGAAAATCCTAAAAGCAGCAAGAGAAAAGGAGACAGTTATCTACAAAGGAGTCCCCATAAAGATATCAGCTGATTTCTCAAAAGAAACCTTGCAGGCAAGAAGGGTGTGGAAAGAAGTATTTGAAGTCATGAAAGGCAAAGACCTACATCCAAGATTACTCTATCCAGCAAAGCAATAATTTAGAATGGAAGGGCAGATAAAGTGCTTCCTAGATAAGGTCAAGTTAAAGGAGTTCATCATCACCAAGCCCTTATTATATGAAATATTATGGGAGTTCTCTAAGAAAAAGAAGATAAAAAATATAAACAATAAAATGACAACAAACTCCCAACTATTAACAAATGAACCTAAAAGAAAAGAAAAACAAAAACTAAGTGAACAACCAGAATGGAACAGAATCAGAGAAATGGACATCACACAGAAGGAATTCAGTGGGGAGGGGGAAGGGAGAAATGGGGGGGAAGTACAGGGAAAAAGAATCATAATTAGTAGGCATAAAATAGACAGGGAAAGATATAAATGGTATAGGAAACAGATAACTCGAAGAACTTATATGTACAACTCATGGATATGAACAAATGGTGGGGGGTGGGAGGCTGTTGGAGGGTTGTGGAAGCAGGGTGGAAAGGAGATAAAGGGGGGAAATTGGGAAAACGGGGGAAATAGCACAATCAATAAAAATATTTTTAAAAAAGAAAAGAAAGTGTTCTGTGTACATTTAAAAAATGTGTACTTTGCTTGTTTGGGATGAAAGTTTTTATATTCATTAGTTAAGTCCATTTGATCTAAGGCATTGTTCAATGCTGCAATATCCTTGTTGATATTTTGTTTGGAAGATCTATATATTTCTGACAATGGGCTCTTAAAATCCCCTACTATAATTTTGTTGCTGTCGATATCTTTCTTGAAGTCCTCCAAGATTTTTGTTATATATTTGAGTGCTCCTGTGTTGAGTGCATACATGTTTACAATGTTTATACCTTCTTAATGGATTTTTTCTTGAGTATTATGAAGTCTTGATGAGGACCTCAGCTTGTAGGGTCCACCACTTTGTGGTTGGAGGAGAGACATTCACATGGACTACCAAGTCCTGTGAAGAAAAAGGGTGAGCATGACTTTTCTCTCAAAGGGAACAAAAGCCATGGACTTTGCCGTGACTAGTCTTTATTGGGTTTCTCGGCACGTTACATAATAGTCCTCATTTACTATGCACAGGTTGGCTTTAGGTGGTTACCTTTACAGGAAAACAAAGGAGATAATGTCACTAATCACATCGCAAAAGAAGGATATTTGCAAATGAAAAGGGAAAAGTGATATAACCAATTACACTCCACACTGGAGAGTTTTAGCATGGATTTTAGGAAGTTACAGTAAGCACTTGCTGTCTCAGTTTAGGGTGAGGGAGTTTTAGCAAAAGCAAGTCTCATAGCAGTCTAGGTACAATGTAGGCCTGATTCCCCAGGGGAGAACCTATCCGTGGACATGGGTCCTGTGCATCTTCAAGTAGGAGCTAGGCCCACGCCATGCAGAATGGTCTCCTACAAAGTACCCTCAGTGTCTCTTTTTATGGCTTTTGTTTTGAAGTCTGTTTTGTCTGATATGAGTATTGCTGCTCCAGCTTTGTTTTGTGACTATTCCCTTGGAATATTTTTCCTTGGAAAGGACTTTCCTTGGAAAGTCTGTGTAGGTCTTTATTTCTGCGGTGGGTCTCTTGCAGGCAGTGCATGTGCGGGTCATGTTTTCTTATCCATTCAGCTGGCCTATTTCTGTTGATTGGAGCATTTAATCCATTAAAATTTATGGTATTATTGATAGATACTTAATCGTGTCCCCCCTTTGTACTTGTGTTCCTCTCTCTCTCAGACTTTACCTTCCTCTTCTTATACCAATCTCTTTAGCATATGGAGTGCTGGTTTGGTGGAGGTATATTTTTTCAGCCTTCTTTTGCCTGGGAAACTCCTTATTTTGCCTTCTACTTTAATTGAGATCCCTGCTTATTAGGTAGTCTTGGTTGCAGACCTTTGCCTTTCATTACTTGGAATATTTCTTGCCATTCTTTCCTGGCTTGAAGTATGTTTGTTGAGAAATCAACTGCTAGCCTTATCAGAGCCCTGTTGCATGTTGCTTCTTATTCTCCTCTTGCTGCTTTTAATATTCGGTCTTTATCCTTAAAACTTGGCATTTTAACTTGATTGGTACCCTCTTCCTGAACTTGTGTAGTTTTTCCCCTCTCCAAGTTCAGAAAGTTTTCTGTAATTATTTTGTCAAACAGGATTTCACTCCCTTGCTCCTTTTCTTCTCCTTCTGGTATTCCTATGATTTTAATGTTGTCTTGGAGTTCCCTTAAGCTAATTTCATGGGGTTTTTTTTAGTCTTTTTTTCATGTAGTTGTTCTACCTGGGTGTTTCTTTCCACCTAGTCTTCCAGCTCACTGTTTCAGTCCTCTGCTTCGTTCAGCCTGTTTGTAATTCTTTCTAGTGTATTTTTAATTTCATAAATTGTATTATTCATTTCTTCTTGTTTGTTGCTTATGGTTTCTATTTCCTTTTTCATACTACTGTAGTTCCCACTCCAGTTCCTTGTAGTTGTCTGTGAGTTCCTTGAGCATCTTATCACCATTGTTTTGAATTCTATAACTGATAGTTTCCTTGCCTCCATTTTATTTAGTTCTTTTATTGGAGAGTCTTCCATTCCTTTGGATTGGAAGTTCTTTTTTTATCTCCTCATTTTAGGTGTCTCTTTTTTTTGTTTCTGCATTTCCTGACCTTCTGCTTTGCTAGCTACATTTGTAGGGTGAACTTCTATGCTAGAAGTTCTATGGGATTCAGTGGTGTGGTCTCTTTGATCTCCTTGTCTGGATGTTCTAAATTTGCCCTTTCTTCTGTTTCTGTGGGGTCTCTTGTTATACTTGGTTTTTGTCTGTTGGTGCTTCCTTTGTTGGTGGGTTCTCTCCTCCAGCGGGTTTACTGGTATTCACATGGATCACCTTGTCTTCTATGTAATCAGTGGCAGGGTGAAGACAAAATAGATTAAAACAGCAGGAGAGTATTCTATGGGATTTAAAATATCAACTAGTAGAGGACAGATCCTTTGGAAATTACAGCAATAACCATGATATTTCACCCAGCTAGCCACTTTTTATAAAAGTTGAAACAGGGATAAGACTCTTATTAGAGGGGAGAAGGAATGTGAGCTGAATCCAGAAAACAGAATGCTTGTTCAAGTTTAGATGGTGAGGTATTCTGAGAGTAAAGAATAGAAGCTAGGCATTGTATTAGAGAATAGAGTTAAAAACAACAGTAATAAAGTTCAGGAAGATATGAAGTGGACCAAGACCAGGGAGGGGTGCTATGTAGTATTTACAGTAGTATGGAACAGCAACTATTTATAATAATACTGGAACAGTAATAATATGATAAGACATATATGATCTGAATAAAAAGAATCAAAAATAAAAGACCAAGAGTAGTGTGTTTTTGGAATATGAGTGAAGTGAAAGAAGAATTTAAATGCAATATGAAAGAGGGAACAAGAAAAACCAGTCAAACAATGAAATTAAACAAACTTGTAATGGGAAAAGAGACTGGTGTTTGGGCTGCTTGTCACTACAAAACCCAATAAGCAATGACAGCAATTGAATCTTTAGGGGGCTTTATTCAGATGGCTGGCAATCTGAGAAGATGATGGGTTCATACCCTAACAGACCATCTTGCCTTCTCTTTCCAGGCCAGACTTTTTATACATGGGAATAAACAAGGTGCGATGAGGGCTTTGATATTTAGGGAAGACTAGGTGATAGAAGCTGTCACGTTACTGTCCTGGGCAATTAACTGTTCCCAGGGGTGGTGGTCATCTGTCTCTCCTTGGAACACAAAGGTCCAGATGCCTCCAGTTGTCACCAGGTGGTAATCTTTAGCAGTGCCCCCAGAGGTTGGCTGTTTACCCAGGAGTCAGGACCAGCCTTATCTGTAGTTCTGAAACAAAAGCTTTAACATACACATTGCTTGGTAGACTTATAACTTTTTACCTTAAGGTAAAATTTTCCAAGTCTTGAGTCCCCTATCAAACCAACAAAATGAAGAAAGTTAAACAGAAAGAAGAAAATAAAGAATAATAATGAAATAAAAGAAATAAAAATATCAAAAAATAAAAATAAACAATGAAATGCAAGTTCTATAGGATAGCAGAATGAAATTTGTCTGTTTCTCACTTGATGGGTTTTGCCTTGTGATCCCTCTCTGGGTTTGTTTTTGGTCCTTTCACAGCTCCAGGTCTTATTGTCTCACACTTGGGAAAAGAAAAAAAAGTCTCCTGCTGATTTTAAAGCTGCTAAGCAAGTCTGCAGGTCTTCCTGGATGCTGCAGGCAGAGAGAGTTGGGGCTTCACTTTTTCCTTTTCTGTGGTTTTGAGAGGATGGGGGCTACGTCTGGGCTGCAATATGCACAGGTGCCCAGTCTCCAGCCCAGAGCTTAAGAGCACTGCCCAGACCCCCATTGTCCATCTGTGCGAGGCCAGTGCCTTTAATTCACCAGGTTGTACCTCCCCTAAGGTGCCCTGGTTTGGAACAACTCACACCCCTCCACATCCCTCTTTGCTAGCCTGGGTTCTGCACACTCTATAAGTCCCTTCAGGGCCATTTAGTTCCCCTATTAAATTAAGTGTGTCTGGAGACTGCTACCCCTCTGGGGACTGCTGCTCCTCTGAGCCCCACTTTGCTCAGTCTGTGAGGCTCACTGATTTGGAGCAAATCGCTCCCCTCCTTCTCCCTCTTTGCTGGCACAGCCACTGCAAGAGTTCCTTAAACAGCAGCTGAGAGCCTTTTTTTTTTTTTTTTGCATAAATTCCTCTTGTTTGTGCCTGCCATTCTTAACAAGTGCCTGACTTTCCACACAGCCCAACTCTCTGACTAGTTAGGAGATTATCTGGGCCAGAGTCCATCATGGCCCAACCCTGCTCCCTTTTCCAGGTGTCACCAGCTCCCCAATTTCTCTGGTAAGGTACTAGCCAGCATCCACAGTTCTGGACCAGGGAACACCACTTCTGTGCATCTCCCACTGCATCTTTCCCCCCCCCTGTGACTTCAAGCATCCAGGTCTCTCCTGGTGCAGGGCTACCTTCCCTGCTCTGGCAGGGGTGTAACCAGAAGACATTGATGTTCAGGCTGCCTGTCACTACCAAATCTAATAAGCAATGACAGCAATTGAATCTTTTATGGGCATTTTATTCAGATGGCTGGTGATCCGAGAAGATTGTGGGTTCATACCCTAACAGGCCAACTACCCTTCCCCTTTCTGGCCAGATTTTTTATAACAGGGAATAAACCAGGTGCAGTGAAGGCTTTGAAATTCAGGGAGGAATAGGTGAGCCTCTCTGCCTGCAGCATCCAGGAAGACCTGCAGACTTGCTTAGCAGGTTTAAAATCAGCAGGAGACTTTTTTTTCTTTTCCCAAGTGTGAGACAATAAGACCTGGAGCTGTGAAAGGACCAAAAACAAACCCAGAGAGGGATCACAAGGCAAAACCCATCAAGTGAGAAACTGAAACAAATTTCATTCTGCTGTCCTATAGAACCTGCATTTTATTGTTTATTTTTATTTTTTTGATATTTTTATTTCTTTTATTTCATTATTATTCTTTATTTTCTTCTTTCTGTTTAATTTTCTTCATTTTGTTGGTTTTATAGGGGACTCAAGACTTGGAAAATTTTACCTTAAGGTAAAAAGTTATAAGTCTACCAAGCAATTTGTATGTTAAAGCTACAACATTCCTGTTCCAGGCAGTTAGCTGTTCCTAGGAATGGCGGTCATCTATTTTCCTGGAGCACAAAAGGTCTGGATGTCCCCAGGCAGAAATCTTTTAATAGTGCCCCAGGAGGTCAGCTGTTTTCCCAGGAGCCAGGATGGGCCTTATCTGTAGTTTCTGAAACAAAAGCTTTAACATACATATTACTTGCTAGACTTACAACTTTTTATCTTAAGCTAAAATTTTCCAAGCCTTGAGCCCCCTATCAGGTGTAAGGAGCTACAAAGTTACAATCACTGATCTGGTCATCCTCTAAAGCTCCTGTGGCAGCCACTGACCACAGCACCAGGTACCATGCTAGGGACTGGGGACCACAGCAGCTTTGGTCCCTCTACAGGTCCCAATGTAGTCTCCTTACCATTTGTTTTTCAACATCCTCTACAATTTTGGCTCCCAAACTTTATGTAAGCTGGGATTCCATTAGTTGTTCACTCTGTTCTTCAGAAGATGGGTTAGGTGTCCCAGTTGGGTGCATGAGCAAGTGGGTTTAGCTCCCACTAACCTCACTGCCATCTTCAGTCTCCTCAGGATATTAGATTTTTTAGGTTTGGAAATATATTCACTTATATTAAATATATAACATAGTATAACTTACTTATACTATATGGTTTTTATTATGAAAAGGAAGTTAAATATTTAGCTTTTCTAAATATCATTAGAAATAAAAATGGTTTGAAAATTTAAGTAAAACAATATATTATGTTAGGTCACAGTAGACTAACATTCAGTAACTGTATTTTAGCTGAAAATATTATTTAAATTATTCTGCAGGTAAAAAAACTAATCTACATTTATAGTACACCAATACTGTGTGACTTTTAAGTAGTTTAGTTGAGCTAAAATACAGGTAAAATTTTACCTGGTGGTAATATCATTTTTAGATTGAATACTGTTAACCTAAATCAATCTGTTCTTTAAATTTTCATGATACCTAGTATTTTTCTCTCTTCTGAAGGTAACAATGATAGTAAATTTCTATGTCTAAGCCTAGTCACAAGGCAGTGCTCAATTTAACCAAAAATTGTATATACCAGGTGAAAGCTTTCATCTAGTAACCAGGGTAGAGCTTTCATCTAGTTGATATTTATCTAGAAGCCAGTGTATTTGACAAAGGTGTCTAGAACATACTATAGAACTAGTTTTTTTTTTTTTTTTTTTTTTTCATTTATCAGGTAAAGAAATGATGGTGGTTTGGATTGTTCCCTTTTTTCTACTTCTCCTGCCTTTATGAAGAAAAAACCAAAAATGTTCTACAATTACTAGGACACTATCCTTAAATCCTATTTATCCATCATATCTAGAAATAAAATTATTTGCATGTAATATTCTGCTGTGATTTATCCTTGTTGACTACAGGTGCACCTAAATAAAGAATAATTCTAAGTTCAGAAAGCACAGGTACCATTGGTCCTTGCATGGCTCATGTTATTTTGATTAATTATTTAATTATCAGTTACAAGATGTAGTTATGGATTTTCCAAATGTGCAGTTCTCTAGTGAGGCGATGTGAAGAAATTGTGGCTGGGTGGGATGGACTCATAGGCTTTCAGTCAGAAATGCAGGCTGTACCATCTGGTTAGGATATTGCGATTAGGGGAAATAAAAAGGTCTACCTAAGTACACAGTATATTAATTTGCCATCAAAGATGGATTGTCAAGTCTCATTAAACACAGGGTTTTTGTTTGCCCTTTAGTTGCTCTGTGACACAAAAGATAAGGTCAAGTGATTCCACAGCTAACAGAGGTTTATTGTTCCCCCCAATACCAGGGCAAGTGTTTGGCACTGAGAAGGTCTCACGCTGCACTCATAGAGATGAGGTCTAGTCACTGACTTTGGACATTTTGTAGTCAATTACAAGCCATTGGCTTCATTTATAGTTTACATAGTAATTATTAGGTCCTAATGACAGTGCGTGTCACAATTAGCTGACAGAGAATTTTAGGTTTTGCTCTGCAGGTCTTAGGTGCAGTTCAGATCCTTTCTTGAGGAGAAAAATTAGGGACACATTTTATGAGTTGGCAGTAGATGAGTGACTGACATTTCTAAGACTTTGTATTGTCTGCATTCATAAATTCAAATAAACTTGTTAATTCGATGCATTAGAGTCAATGTTCTCTTGCTGCTCACATTGTAAAGAGAAATGATTCAGAGAAAAAAATAAAAGAAGATATGTTGGACAAGTGAAAAGACCTTATAGTGTTACAGAAACACTATTTTTTAAAGATTATTATCCATCAACTGGAGAGCATCATGCCAAGTGAAATAAGCCAGGCAATGAGGGACAAATACTAATTGATCTTACCTTTAAGTGGAACCTAATCAACAAAACAAGCAAACAAGCAAAATATAACCAGAGACATTGAAATTAAGAACAATCTTCTAACAATAACCAGAAGGGAGAAGGGAGGGGACAGTGGGGGTGGGGGTAGGGTTTTCAAGAACTATTTTAAAGGACGCATGGACAAAACCAAGCGGGAGGGTGGAAGCAAGAGAGAGAGGTGGGATTGGCTGGGGTGGGGGCAATGGTGGGGGGGAAATGCAAACAACTGTAATTGAACAATAAAGTAATTACAAAAAAAGAACAAACTAACAGGAACCAGAGGGGAGGAGGGAAGGGTTAATGAGGGGAGCAGGGGTAAGTGTTTCCAGGAACAACTATAAAGGACACATGGAAAAAACCAAGGTGGGGTGGAAGCAGGGGAAGAAGGTGAGCATGGCTGGGGTAGATGGGGAGTGGTGGGGGGTAAATATAGGCAACTGTACTTGAACAACAATAAATGCAAGTCAATTTAGTTATTTTGAAAACTACTGTGGTGTGACAGATATTCTGATCATTAACATTGATTAAATTGATACTACATGATAAGTACTGTGCAAATTACCTATAACATTTTTTTAAAAACTGACTTTTCAAAGTTTTGAAAAATTTGTGATGGGGTTTTATCTTATAAAAGGTATAACCCATTCTACTTGGAGGAAATTAAGAATGCAAAGAATAAGCATTTTGCCTTCATCATAATCCTTAGGCTACTGCTATCCCTATTATACCCAACTGATGATGCATTATAAAAATTCTAATAATTTGCCCAGCTGGTGTGGCTCACTGGATTGAGCACTGGCCTTCAAACTGAAATGTTCTGGTTTGATTCCACATCAGGGCACATACCTGAGTTGTGGGCCAGGTCCCCTCTTGGAGGCATGCAAAAGGCAACTTGTTGATGTTTCTCTTTCCTTTTTTCTCCCTCCCATCCCCTTTTAAAAAATAAATAAATATTTAAAAAATAAACAAATAAATAAAAAGTCTAATAATATAGGAGTTCAAACAAATTTTATAAAATTTAAGGTTTAATTATAATTAGAATTTTAATTAGGGTAAATATTCATGACCATAATAATGACTATATGTCTTAAATAAATAACAAATTTTGGGATTCTAAAGATGCTTTCTACTTGCATTTGCTTACTTAAATACTTTTAAAAATATACCTAACATGTTGATTACACATATATTACATTATAAAAGGTATTTGGCTGGAGAAACAGAAATTCCTAAAAACAATACAGTGTGTTGTCTACAGTTTATAAAGGGGGGTTATCTGCCTGGATAGGCCATCTTCTGATGCACAGTTCATCAGAGCTCATGCTGGTGCATCAGTGCATCAAAGGAAGGATCATCTCAGAACGAGAAGGAGCAACCTGAGATGAGGTGCTTTTGAGGTTCTCTGTTCCTTGTCAGAACCTCCAGTACTAAAATGTTAAAATGAGTTCTGCTACCATCTGAGGCATCAGGGGTTGATGGGATGCAATGAGCAGGCACTGGTCTGAGTCTAGATGCCAGTGTTGCACTGTGTCATGGTGGGCAAGTTAGCCTCTGTGTACATCATTTCGTTGATCTGTGCAGTTGAATAATTATTATTTGAAGTATTAGTTGAAGTATTATTATTTAATAATAATACTACCTTGCTTTGAGGTAGTATAGAGTTCAGTGATAACTTAGGATCTATCTACATCAGAATAGGACAAGTGTGGGAGCACAGCAAGACACAGCTGTTAATAACTTAGCCAGAAGAGAGTGTCCTTAGCCATAATTCTCAGCAACCTTTGTTTTGTGTGTGGTTTTCTGTCTACAGAGTTGGGCTTCCCCAGGAAGGTGTTGTGCAGGTGTTGGTGTTACTATATTTGATAAAGTCCTCTGGAGAGACTGAGAGTTCTGGCAGATGGCTTCTGAAAAGTGGTTGCTCTATGTAAAGTGTTTTATGGAAACTTGTAAGAGATAATCAGATAACACTACAATTAATGCCTGCTGAATATGCAATAGATAAGTATAAGCACTCTTTTAAAAATCATTTTGGTTTCTGAATCCTTGAGCCTATAAAACCTACATAGGTAGTTGCAATAATCTATGATTTTCTGTATAAATCTTTGTAATGTTGAGGTCATTACTATTTGTGTTTATGACCCTAAGTAATATTTAATTTTATTTTATTGAATAAACTACATAGCTACCTACTAAACAATAGCTCCATAGTGAGAGCTATTATTTCTAAGTATACTTCAGTAAAAGACAAGCTTTTATTATAAACGGAGAGAAACAGTCCTCATTCAATTTTTTAAGAGCTCTTCATTTTTATCTGAATCTATTGTGCATCATGGGAGCTAAAAGGTTTTTGTAGAGAGAACTGTTTTTATATACCATTTTAAAATAATGAGATCCATTTCAAATATGGAAGTGCCTGCCCTTAATTCTGTACTGAGCGTATATTCCTTTCAACACTGTTCACAGAAATAGTGAAGAGGTTTAAAATTGTACAATTAACAATAATAGTTAACAGTATTTCTTATATATCTCTGATTTTTAAACATTGTAATTCTGTGATTTCCAGAAATATGATAATCCCTGCTAGATTACTTACATAAAGCTACTTAATTCACATATGTATTTAATTTTCATAGGATATCCTGAGTTAAAATATATAAGGAAGAGTTAAAACATATATTATTAACATACATATATGGTATAGTATACATAACCCTTCCATTTAACTTACTAAGAAAATAATGCAAATAAGACAAGTCTAAAGTAGAGATATAGACCATAAGTAGTTCACTTTGTTCCTACATATGTTTCCTAAAACAATCTATAAAATTCAAGTGGAAATGTAGTTTATCCCTGATTGCCATTGTATATAGCTCATCGACCAAGATTCAAATATCTTAAATAAGCTATAGCCTGCAGAAGCTATTTTGCTGCCTATATTTGTAATGCGTGATCAATCTTAGTATTGTTGTTTCAAATATTTTAAATAATAATATGTTCTGAGAAGTTACGTGTGACATTCAATTTGAAACCCTTCAGTGACAATTCTATTGAACCAAAGTGGATGTCAGTAAACTAAGTGAAGGTTAAGAGTCTCTTTAATTAGAAGAAAGGATAAGGAACTTTAACTGCAAAACAAAGGTTTTAACACCAGGGGACTCAACACCATTCTCCATTTCACAAGTGCAAGGTACCTGGTGATCAAGTCCCCAGGGAAAGGTCCCAGTACAGGCTTTACCCTGTCCAAGGGGCGATCTGTCCAGCTGCTGATCCAGATTTCATGTCATTCTGAGAGACATAGATCTGTTCTGACTATATACTGTCATGTGGGTTTAGCGCAGACATTTGCAAATTATAAACCATTTCTATTAGGGCCTGGGCAATTTACCATGCGAATATCAATCTCTATCTGTCTCATTAGTTTGGAGCTAATAGGAATCTCATACAGCATATTTCTGAATAAATATAGCAGTGTGCATAGAATTGACTGATCTCTGCCATTCTACCTTCCTGAAATATCACCCCCACAGACTACCTTATTATCTGTAGCAGAAACTGTAGCCTTATCTGTGCTATTATCTCAAATTGGCAGGAGACATTCCTAATGTAAATGTTCAAAAAAGCCCTGTCCACACTGCCAATGAAGCTTAACTCCACATAATGATCTTATCCCCAATGACATTGCAGGCTCTGCTTGCAAAATCAAGGACTCAGAAAAGATGCATAAAACATGAAGGTCATTTCTGAGGGTGCTTGTGAAGAGGTAAACATGAGGGCTTCTGTAATATCAGGTCCTTATCACATATATGCCAGTGAGCTCAATGTCATGATACCAAAGGCAAGATACCTATAAAATCCCAATTGCTCATGAGTAGGAGATAAATATCAGCCATGCCTGTGATCTGTCACTTGTTAATTAAAACCTCTCAAGTATGCTGATTCACAAAAAACCTGTTGAAAATAAGGTGTTAGCTTCACAATTAAAAAGATCTTAGATATGATATTATTTGAAACTGCATCCTAACTCTGGAGGGCCATCCAAATGCTTTGGAAGCACCTATTTGAACACACTAGAAATCAGTGTCCAAATCCAGCCACAGATAAATTAATCAGATTACCAGAGAATTGCTGAGAATGTGGAATATTCAAAGGGCAGATGTAAATGATCCTTGGATGAACTCAAGGTACCTGCAAATATATAATTATAATCTCTGAAGAAAAGCAATAGAGGGCATGAATTTCTAACATATCCATATATTCTGAGTAATAACAAAGCTAATAATTTGTATGTGGCAAGTAAAGTGTTTAGTCCTTTACTACATCTCATTTAAGCCTCTTAAAGTTATGTATCAGTAGTTGCTATTGGTATTCTTATATTACAGATAGAAAACTGAGCATCAAAGAGGTTAAAAACTACTCAGTTACTCATCTAGAAACAGAGCTGAGAAGGGATTCTTATGTGTCTAATTCTGAGGACAGTGTTCTCGAAAACCAAGATGCACTTCCTCCCCAAATCTGACAAGTCCTTCTAGTGATGCTGGTATTAAAACCTAGTGCAAAGTTTCTGTGGAGGATACAAATGTCTAGTGAATTAACACATTTAAGTGGCATGTTTACCTCATACCTACAGTCAACCCCTTCCTCACTATTATTTCTGGAGTAAGACCTTAACAAATCTTAACATTTACTGAGCTTATAAATGGGTGGTCATTAAAAATAACTCCACAGGTCTTACTCATTAAGGAGAATCCATAATTTTACATGTCTTCATTGTCTGGATTTTCTAATCAGTTGTAGATATCCTAATTTATATAGATGAAGGGAGGAGAGAATTAGCAAGTCTTGAATGTCATCACATTGTATCTTCAGAGATAGGATTTGTCCCACCAAAGAAAAATTATGTTCTGAGTTCATTATTTACAATACATGGATTGCAGATGTGATCATTTGTAACAATGCATCTGAATTCATAGCAGTTGAGTTTGAGGAATTGGTAAACAGAATTTTTATCTGATCCAGACATACAATAGGCATTTTCACTATATCCTTTATTTTTTTATGGATTTTCCATCCTACCTTTATTTTTTTTAATTTTAATTGTCTCAAGTACAGTTTTCTGTCTTTTACTCCCATCCCAGTGCCCCCAGCCCTCCCCACCTCCCTTCCATTTCCACCCCCCTAGTTTTTGTCCATGTGTCCTTTATACTTGTTTCTGTAAATCCTTCCCCTTTCCCCCTGAAATTCCCTTCCCTCTGATCATTGTTAGCCTTCTCTCTATTTCAGTGTCTTTGGTTATATTTTTCTTGCTTGTTTGTTTTGTTGTTTGGAAAGCATTATGCTGAGTGAAAAAAACCAATTGATAAAATACAAATACCATATGATCTCACCTTTGACAGGAACCTATCCTTTCTATTGCTACTTAATACAACCCTGAACATTGTAGTGTGTGGAAATAAATTCACCATTGTCCCAAATATGGAGCATTTATTTATATTTTAGGAGATTACACACATTTCTGGGATTTGGTTGTAGGATATAAGGCCTTTGAATCTAGGATCAGTCTTCTCAAAGTCATGTTGATAATGATGGAAACTTGTTCATCTCTCCAGGGAGTTTACTGGTCTCCATGAAATTACTTAGTAGTCCGAATTCAGCTCCTCAAGTAACTATCCTATTTGACAGTTTGAACAAAGAAAACAAGAGTAGAATGGACTCTTAACTTGGAGTGATTGAATTTCTCCCATGGGCCTGGCATTTACATTTACCTCCTATAGTTTAGCTCTAAGTGACCTGAGTGTTTAACAATGGAAATAAATAACTTATTCAGTAGGGGAATATGGAAGATAGAGCTGAGTTTCCGGTGAATGCAAAAAAAAAATCATCTTTTTCCATTGCTGGCCTCATAAATGCATCAATTAGAAGTGAACATGATGATGTTTTGCTGACTCTCCATAGTCTTATTAAGTGTCATTAACATGAACCATTCATACTATTATTTTTCTATGATTCACAGAAAAGATGAATACAAAGTTTTATGTTTCTATTCTATTTTATAGTATTTCAGCAAAACTCTAGTTGGATTTGGTCAATTGATGGATCTTACAGTTTCTGAGGAAAAATTATCAGAATGATCTTTGGGAATTGTCAAGATACTGTGTTACCTGACATTGTCTCTCTTAATAGAAATTACAGACTAAGATTTAGCAGTTTGTGGCTATTCCCTTAAGCATAACATGAAAAGTTCTTTCAGTGAAGAACCCTTGGGCACTATTGAGATTGCTGTCCTCTTTAAGTAATTTGGAACACCTTTCTGGAGATATTTCACATCCCAGAGGAAATTAAAGGAAAAGGAGGAACACTCTTATTATTATAAGGGAATAAATATTTAATAAGCACTTAAATTAATGGCAGGTTAGGTAAGTGCTCCTTGCTTGTTAGATATAGAGTTACACAACTTCTTTTTAGTTTTAATAATTAATAGACTGTATTTTAAAATTCAAATTCCCCAAATGGAACCCTTTTACTAATGTTTACAATCAGCATTAAATAAGAAGCATTATGTGACAAAGAGTAGAGTAGCACTCACTGCTTTTTCTTCACTTTATTCTTTCTGACTGCCTGATCCTAGCCCAGAAGGGATCTTTCCCAAAAGGTGCTGATTTCTGCATGGATAAAGCTGAGCAATCACAGACCAAGGTAATGGTGCCTCATTGTCCATGGTCCTCTGTTAAATAAAGGTTCAAAAAATAACCAGTATCACAAAATTGTGTTTGTCCTGGGTGCACAACCCCGGAGAGTATAGACAGAGCACCAATCACAGCATCTCCAGCAATGCGGAAGAAGCATATGACTTAATTGTTCCATTTCCCAAGATCCTTATAACACAAGTGAACACTAATTTTAGCTTATCAGTCTCCCCAAATCAAGCAGGGAGAGTTTATTTATTGTTGATTTGATTTCTCTATGTAACTCAAAACAATATTTTTTTAAGTCATATTGACCAGCAGAAAGTTATTTTGGAAACATAATTATAGTCAGCATCTTGGGCAATTTGTAATGACTCTTTTTAGCAAAGGAAAAAGCTTTTATGAATTTCATATTCCTAGTTTGCTCATGTTCTACAAAATATGGGTGTACTTCATGATGAAGTGAATACTTTTGAGTTTTACCACCATATGTTTTTATCTCATGGAATATTTGTATTTTTAAATTAAAGCTGATACTAATTCCTTATTTGTAAAAATGGCATTTTTACATGGAATTTAGTAATTGGAGAAATAGTCAATAATTATGTGATTCCTGATTGAATAGATATACCACCAGTCACAATGTCTAAGGGCTCAGAGGAAGCTTGTTCCATTTCCCAAAACTCCAAACACAAATAGGATGACATAGGCAATGTGATTTTATGGGCTAAATTATGTTCCCTCAAAGTTTATGTGTTGAAGCCCTAACTCCCCCCACCCCCCCGCCAAAGAATATGGTGTTATTTGGCGGGAGTGTTCTCTAGGAAGTAGTAATTAAGTTTAGTTGAGGTCATGAGGGTAGGGCTCCCATGATGGGATCAGTGCCCATAGAAGAAAGGAAGAAAGGCCAGAGGTCTGTCTTTCTCCACTATGTGAGGACACAATGAGAATATAAATCATCTAGAGTTGGCCATCAGCAAGCCAGGAGGAAAGTTCTCCCAGGAACTCTATCAGGTGGCACCTTGATCATGGACTTCCAATCTCCAGAACTTTGAGAAATAACTTCTGTATAAGACACTCAGTCTGGGGTATTTGTTATAACAGCTCGAGTTGATTAATGCATGAACAAAGAATTTGCTAATTATTTTTTCCTTACTTTACTCTTGATGCTTGGCCTGTGCCAGCATCTACCAAATTGGTCTCAATTTTCACATGGATGTGTCCAACCCCTCACGAACTTGAGTGTTGGTCTTTTGTAGGCCATAACCCTTTGCTAGATAGTGGTTGTTAATGCAGCTCCCCATGAAACATTTCCCAAGAGATGTTAAACACATATCATTACTCCTTGTTTACAAAATTACATTTCTAATTTAGATTTTCTAAGATGATTTTAAGTTTAACATAAACGTTTAATGTTTCAAATTCTTAAGTTTGATATGTTAACAATATTCATTGATTTTCAATTTTATATTTAAAATAACCAATACAAAATCATTACTTTTGTCACTATAGTTATTACATTGTCTATATCTATACATTTATATTCATTTATTTTTTCTCTCCAAAGACTTAACCTCAATCTCCAGATAAAAAATATGTATTTCTTTGTAACTTATATTCCTATCAAAATCTAATTACTACCAAGATATTTTAGCTAGCATTATATGCTTTACAAATGAATAAGATTCTTATTTTTACATAGTAACTTTATTTTTCTGCTGCTTAAATAGTTTTAGTCAATGTTTATGTTCTACCTCAAGCTGCTGAATGCAAAACTTTCATTTGCTTGATTTTTAAACTCTCTACATCTTATTAAATAATACTTTTAAATCTCTTATATTAATTAATTTTCTTTGAAATTTACCATATTTCTTTTGTTATCAGTGGTTTCTTATTAAAAGCAAAATATTTTATATCTTTACATTTTTATTGATTGATTGATTAATTTTATTGTTGTTCACATACAGTTGTCTCCATTCCCCCCTCCAATATATCTTTACATTTTTATACACAAATTAGTTAAAAAAGAAAATGGAAATTTCATTTTTAGTTTCTTATTTAGTGCTGTTGCCACAACACTATATGCAGTGTCTGAGGTGCATAGTTTTAAGAAAAGTATAAACAATAATTTGATGTGAATATAATTAATATATTTTCAAGAACTTTATGTTTAAGAATTTCACTTTTGTTCTGAATGTTATTTGTAGTTATAGTAACTGGTTGTGATTCTGAGATAGAACTATGGAAAAACAATTTTAACATGCAGCATTTTTAATTCTTTTAATCATCCATTACATTTTTAATAAACATTGGCCACATACTCTTGTAATGCCCCAACATATTAAAATAGAATTTATAGACTTAACAAAGTGTGCATTTAACAAAGAAAACTAGAATCATTTTTATTACCTTTTAAATACTACTGGAGATAATGCTTGTGAAGCTCCAAAACATGATTTCAACCCTCCTCTTTTTTAAAAATTTCTTATTGATGTACTTGAACAATGATTAAAATAAAATTAAAAAAATTCTTACTGATGTTCAAATACAGTTGTCTTCATTTTCCCACCACCACTTTCCCCTGCCCTACCCACCCCCACCACAATTTACAATACCAAGTGCTGGAAGTAGCCTAGGTACCCATCAGTAAATGAGTGGATCAATAAACTGTGGTACGTTTACACAATGGAATACTACTCAGCAAAAAGAAAGAAGGAGCTCCTACCCATTGCAACAACATGGATGGAACTGGAAAGCATTATGCTAAGTGAAGAAAACCAGGTGTTGAAAGACAAATACCATACGATCTCACGTATAAGTGGAACCTAGTTAACAAAACAAACAAGCAAGCAAAATATAACCAGAGACACGGGTTTCATCTTTCTCTGAATACAAGGGAATGATGCTGTTTCTGTTATGGCACCAGCCTCACTAACCTTGTAAACAAATTTCGTTCCTCATTACAGACTCCCTCTCCTATGAAACTTATGATCTGCTCATTTCTCTTGTTCAACCTGATAAATCAGAAAATGCTGAATGTAGCACTAGGGAAGAGCTGCCAGGCATCACAACCAGCTTGACTTTGCTAAAAAAACCCCACTCTCCTGGTGGGAGTAGAAGGACGTTGGACCTTTCTAGGAAATAGGTGAGAGTTGATAACTAGAGGTTTCTCCTAGTCTACTGACAAAAGAATTTCAGTACTTGAAATTTATCCTTCCTAAGTTTGTTAAAATGTTTTCCTGAGATATTTTTGCAATCTGAAAAAATTGGAAAACAGCTAAATGCTAATCAAGAAAATGAAGGAAATGATAGTATAGTTTTATTACTATGCATTATTATATACAATAAGATTATTTAAAAACAATAAAATGGATGTTCAGATAATAAGTAGTGGCAATTGGTATGCAGATTTTAATGACTTTTTTCTAATTTACAACTTTTTTCTAAGTACTACAAAAAGAATGACAAAGAAAACACGATATTTTAATAGTAATTGTCCTCAGTTGGTATTACACTCTTTCCTTTCTTCATGTGTATGTATTACCATTTATATGTACATATTCCCTAAAATCTTTACTTTTAAAAAGCTGAATTTATCATATCTCAAAAAGATGTTTAGGGCTTAAAAGTGGATCATCATCATAACTACAATATTGATCTTTATTCTGTACCAAATATACTTGCTGATTTCCCCATGAAAAATGGACATCAGAAGATTCTTGAAGAATTGAAACTACTCTGGGTGATATAAGTTCATCTTTTAAAATTATAGATGTTGGAACAAGTATAAAGGACACATGGACAAAATCTAGCAGGGGTGGAAATGGGAGGGAGCTGAGGAGAGCTGCCGGGGTGGGCTGGGATGGGAGTAAAAGACAGAAAACTGTACTTGAACAACAATTAAAATAATTTTTTAAAAGAACCTAAAAAAATTATAGATGTTTTTTCTCAAGAATAAATTCAGACCCTTTTTTGGCTCTCTTTTGGTTTATTCTGTCCAGGAAGATATACTTAGTGGTATTCATTTATTTCAGTTCAGTTTTCCCTTTTTTCTAATTACAAGTCTAAGCAATTTTTTTTTACCAATTTGTTTAATGAAAAACAGTATTAAAGCACATGTAGATGAGTTAAAAAATAGGAAAGCAACTGTCCTTTTGAGCACATAGATATTTACTGTATTGAAATTGAATTCTTAAAATATCCTTTAATGATTAATTCAAATATCATCTGCTTTAAGAATTTATATCTGGTCTTCTCAAATGGATATGATCTCTCTATTTTTCAGAAATTACAATGCTGTACACCTTGTAGCATTTTCCAGATTTTACCTTATATTGTAGCATTTATATGAGTACTAGCTGCAGAGTTTAGGTGCTAACATTTAGGCTACAATCTGTTCTTTCTTATTCATTTTCATTCCTTTAATATTTTACCAGATTCTTGAATGTAGTATGTATGAATATTGTTGGTTGACATTCTTGAATACCTGGCATTTCTCACTGTTAATATTGTTTTGTTGTTCCTTCTTTGTTCAGTGTGAGCATCTGAGTGAATCTAAAGTTTAGATTGGAAAATCATGACCACTTAAATTAGAAGGGTGGAATATACTGCCCTATTAATTTTGCTCCCAAAATGTCTTCTCTAAGGCCCAATTTAACATTGCCTATATTTCATAATTAATGTATCCTTTTTATTATTTTTACTTTCTACAATGCTTTTATTTTTTTATTATTGTCATACAATTACAATTGTCCTCATTGCCCCTCTCATTACTCTCCTCTTCCCTAACCACCCCACCTTTCACATTCAATCCTCCCCCCATTGTCTTTGTTCATGGGTCCTTTATACATGTTCCTTGATGACCCTTCCCCTTATTTCCCCTGTTATCTTCTTTTCCCTGCCCCTCTGATCACTGTCTGTTTGTTCTTTATTCAAAGTTTCTGGTTCTATTTTACTCAGTGGTTTATTTTGTTGATCAGATTCCACTTATAGGTGAGATCACATCCTTTTGAGATTCAAGGGTAAAAGTCTCTTTCAAACATAAAGAAAAAGGCTACATTTATTCAAAACATATATTTTAAAAATTTTACAGTATTCATCATCTCAGTATGATATTTCCATAATGAAAAGTCTACCTGTAAATAAATCCTTATATGGCAGCTACTTGAAATTTTTGTTTTTATTCTGAATTATTTATCATTTGTAAGATTTAAAGACCTAAAATATGCACAGTCAAATTATCTCCATTTTACATTTACACTATATTTTTAAAGGACCAGAGCGCTGTAAGCCTTTTTGAGTAGAGCAATCCAGTGAAATGTTGCCTTTAATTTAATTAGGTAAAATTAAAATTTCAACTACACTATCACGTTTCAAGTCCTCAAAGTCACATGGGGTTATAGACTTCCTTTTTGGATGGCATAGATATACAATGTTTCCATAATTACAGAAATTTCTGTGGAGCAGCGATGGGTTATGGTGTATGTTTTATTATACAGCAATAAAACATACACCATAGACCTTCACCTTCACAGACAGCTAACCCTAGCTCCATTCAAATCTCTAACTTAAAAACAGACAAGTTCTAGGCTAGTTTCATTTTTTTGCTAAATAATTATCTTTTCCCTTGTCATTTGTTTTGTAGTTGCAACATTTTCTGAACTATTGTTTCCAATTTTTTCCTTATAATGTAGGCATTTTTCCAATGTCTGAGAGTTCCTTGATTTTCCTCTTTATCATTGATTCTCAGTATTTAATTATGACGTATTTGCCTGTGCTTTTCTTTATGTTTCTTTTTTAATTCTTTATTTCATTGATTATGCTATTACACTGTCCCATTTTCCCCCTTCACTCCCCTCCACCCTGCCCACCCCCTCCCACCCACATTCCCCCCTTTAGTTCATGTCCATGTGTCATAAGTTCTTTAGTGTCTACATTTCCCGTACCATTCTTGCCCTCCCTCTATTTTCTACCTACTGTCTATGCTACTTATTCTCTATATCTTTTCCCTCTCTCTCCTCCTCCCACTTCCCTGTTGCTAACCCTCCATTTCATGACTTTTTTTTACTGTTCATATTTTTAATCTTCTTTTTCTTAGGTAAGTCCCTTTAACATTTCATATAATAAGGGCTTGGTGATGATCAACTCCTTTAATCTGACCTTATCTGCCCTTCCATTCTAAATGAAAGCTTTGCCGGATAGAGTAATCTGGAATGTAGGTCCTTGCCTTTCAGGACTTGAAATACTTCTTTCCAGCCCCTCCTTGCCTCTAAGGTTTCTTTTGAGAAATCAGCTGACAGTCTAATGGGTACTCCATTGTAGGTGACTGTCTCCTTGTCTCTTGTTGCTTTTAGGATTCTCTCCTTCATTTTTACCTTGGCTAATGTAATTATGATGTGCCTTGGTGTGTTCCTCCTTGGGTCCAACCTCTTTGGGACTCTCTGAACTTCCTGGACTTCCTGGAAGTCTATTTCCCTTGCCAGATTGGGGAAGTTCTCCTTTATTATCTGTTCAAATAAGTTCTCAATTTGTTGCTCTTCTTCTTCCCCTTCTGGGACCCCTCTAATTCGAATGTTGGAATGTTTAAAGGTGTCCTGGAGGTCCCTAAGCCTCTCATCATTTTTTTGAATTCTTGTTTCTTCATTCTTTTCTGTTTGGTTGTTCCTTTCTTCCTTCTGGTCCACTCCATTGATTTCAGTCCCAGTTTCCTCCCCATCACTATTGGTTTCCTGTGCGTTTTCCTTCATTTCTCTTATTGTAGCCTGCATTTGTTCATCTAATTTATGACCAAAGTCAACCAATTCTGTGAGCATCCTGATCACCAGTGCTTTGAACTGTGCATCTGATAGTTTGGCTATCTCTTGGTCACTTAAAAAAAAATTGGCTCTGGGGATTTCAATTCTGTTTGAGCCATCTTTTTTATTTTTTATTTTCATTTGCAGCTGGTTGCAGCTGTTACGTAAGGGCAGCGGAGCCTTAGGCATTCACCAGGGCAGGGCACCCCAGTCGCTGGGTTGTGACGTTGTATGTGGGGGCGGGGTCTGAGAGGCAACAATGGGGCCTGCTCCGCTCTCTCCAGGACCTCAGTCCCCTTTGCTGCCTCCCACAAGCAAACTGGGTCCTTCTGGTGCTGGCTCCCGGGCGGGTGGGCCTGTGTACTTTCTCGGACTCTGTGGGATTCCGCCGAGGAACCTCCTGTGAGGCTGAGAGAATCTCCCGGCCTCAGCTCCCACAGGTGTTTTCAGTCCATGCTCTTGGGCTTTGTTTCCCAGTGGTGCTGGGGCCCTGGGTTACAGGGTCTGTGTTGCTGCCCATTTTCGCCTAGTCTATCTGCGAGCAAATGTGTGGCTGCAGCCAGCCAGCCGTCTTGTGCCCCTCACTGGGTCTGCTCATTGCCTCCTGCACCCAGGGTCTGCCACCAGGTTTGCCCACTGCTGTCTGCACCCTGCGTGCCCGCATCTGCCAGCCACCGCTCTTTCCTGCCAGCACCCCTTGACCCCTCTCCGCAGGCTTCCGACTCCACCCCTCCTTACCGGTCTGGATGTAAGGTAGTCAGACTTCCCTTCAGTTCATTTCTCTTTGTTCTGGTTGTTTTTTGTTTCTCATTTTTGTTGTCCTTAGTTTTGGTTGCGCAAGGAGGCACAGTGCAACTACCTATGCCTCCATCTTGGCCAGAAGCTCTTTATGTTTATTTTGATTGAGGTTCAGTGATATTCTAGGATCTATTAGATTCATAATTTTCATCAAATGTGGAAGATTTTTGTTCATTATTTTAAAAATATTTTCTCCCTTTGACACTTTATGTACATTTAGGTTAAAGGGCTTGACACTTATCACACAGGTTACTGATGCTCTTTTATTATTTTTCCCAGTGTTTTATCTTTATGGCACATTTTGGGTACTCTCCAAAGATTTCACTTATTTATTTTTTAGAGAGGGGAAGGAAGGAAGAAAGAGAAGGAGAGAAACATCAATGTGTGGTTGCCTTTCACATCACCAACTGAAGACCTGGCCTGCAACCCAGGCATATGCCCTTACTGGGAATTGAATCAACAACCCCTCGATTCACAGGCCATCACTCTGCCACTGAGCCACACCAGCCAGCACTTATTTTCTACTTTTATATCTTCACATTTACAAACCAGTTCTTCTGAAGAGTCTTGTCACTTTTAATGTCAATCAAGTATATTTTTTATATTTGATAATATAGTTTTCATATTTACATGTTCCATCTGATTCTTTTTTATATCTTTATTTCTCTCCTGGTTTTGGTTCAATTTTCTGATTCTTGGAGTGTCTAGGAGTATTTTATTGGACTGTAAAGTTTTTGTATTTTACATAGTTGAATGAGTTCTACTTTTTAAAGAATTATTGTGCTTTGCTCTGGTAGACAGTCAGGTGTTTTGGCTAGTTTGATCATCTTGAGACTTGTTCTTAAGATTTATCAGTGGGGTCCCAGAGTACCTTTTGCCATAGGGACCCTTTATCCTCATTACTAAGGCCTGGTCCTTTAGGGTCTAACATCGTGCTACAGAAACCATTTTAGATTCTACACTGTTGCTGATGGAAACTTGAATGATCCTCAGCCTTTTGTGGATTGGAAACCAATCAGTTCATAGCTTTTCAATTACTCTAGCCAACCTCATAAAGTTCACATTGCATACATATATCAGGAGTCAGCACAGATTCGAGGGACTCCTGAGACATCTGGTTACATTCTGCATAGCTCTCTTCTCTCTGGGAACATGCCCACAAATCCCTGCCTTCTCAGATGATCTAAACTCTGATCTCTGTCACCTCAACTCAGTAAAGTTGCTTACTTTCCATTACACATACATATATATATATACACCCCAGTTCTGTGACTCAAAACACTTTCTAGACAGAAAGCTGGGGCCAGACTAAACCTTCCTTTACTTTTTGTCTGTCAAGCACCTGGGATTTGCACTGCCTATGGTTTCATATCTACATGAGCCTAGTTTTCTAGTTGTTTGAATCAGGAGGGCTCATTCAACTCATTACTCCACCACGGCTGACAGTGAACATCCTTCAACAGACTGAAAATTAATATAACAGAGAAGCACAAGCTAAATGTGCTTCCTGTAAGCTGAGTCTTGATTTTGCAGTGTTGAAATGGTAATGTACAACACTACCACAAAACTCTTTCTTGGTTATAAACACTGATGGGAATTGGCAAGTCAAACTTTGTGTGAAAAGTTAGACACATACTTTGTGACTAAGGGTCACTGGTCCATCCTTGTTTGTAATGATGTCATTTTCTTAATTTTTATGTGAATAAATGCTTACAAAATTCAACTTCCTTATAAAGAGATGCACGTAATGTTGAGGGTCTGATATTTAGTAAAAATTTTACCATCCAACATGTAATAATGACCATTCTAATTTTGTCACTCTTGACTTCAAAAGTTGCTGGTTTAAGTGCATAGTAAATTTAGTACATCCAGTGTATAGCATGGCATGTGCCCTGGATGTACTAAAAGTGCATAGCATGTTAGTACATCCAGTTTACATGCATTTAAGATTTCCAAACATTACTGCTCAAATTAGAAATGTCATTTAAAACTATTTATTAACTAAGAGACACTTTATTTTTATAACTCTAGGGCTATAAAAGAGATTCTTCATATAAAAATATTTTTCACTGATAAAATATATCAATTGGCTAATGTTCAAGCATGCTTATCAATGTCAGAGATTGTATCTTTGTAGAAATTTAGTTTCACTAAATTTTAAGTTGATAGGCACTTTAAAAGACAACACCAGGCAGTTATATAGATGCTTAATAAATATTGTTGAATGAACAAATTTTTAAAGTCTTTAAAACTAAACCTATAGGTGCTGGAATACTTAGAAATAAAAGCTATTCCGCTTAAGTAAGCACAAATAAACACTATTCCAAGCCTTCACAGTAGTCTTTGGAAACATTAGCTATCTTTAGGCAACATAGAAACCATCATTTAAATGAATTAAAAATGAGGTTGAGAATAGAAACTTTAACACAGATTCCCAATCTACTAATTTGCTGATTATTGATGAAACATTAGCTGCACAGGGAAACTGGCATGTCATACTGGTTCAATTAAAGAGAATGTACAAAATTCATTCTGCTTAATTTCTCTATTTTCAGAGTCATGTTTTCCTTATGTTGTTTTATAATTGAATTTTTTTATTTTTAATACCCTTTTTTATTTTTCCACAGCATTCAATGGAATGGATTGTTAGTTTCTAGCAGGAGGGTTCTGAGAATGAATAGTCAATATGTCTACCTGTTAAAGAAAATGAAGAGATAAAAATGCATGTTCTTAACAGTAAAGGGAGGTCACTTATATATTGCATCATCTGGCCTTAGTCATGTTGGGTTTTCCCTTGTTGATACAATAAGGCGACTTATTGTACAACTTCCTTCTAAACAAATGAGACTTAAAAAATTATAAAAGGTTTAGTTATTACTCAGGGCTTAATTGTGGATAAAGAAATCAGAAGCTCATCTAATTATACCTCTATGCTAAGTGATTATAAGTATTTTTCTATCACATTCTGCAATGCAATATTCACCTTTTACCTTACTAAATTTCCTTTTCAAGAAAATCAGTCATACTTAGATCATTGAAGTGTACCTATTATATATTGCAAAACTGCCAGTGATGTCCATTCCATCTAATTATTTACTTTTTGAGCATTTTTGTTTGTTTCTTTATTTTAGGATTAAAACAAGGTGACCCTACCATGACTGGCAAAACACAGACCAGCAACGTCACCAATAAGAATGACCCGAAGTCCATCAACTCCCGTGTTTTCATTGGCAATCTAAACACAGCCATTGTCAAGAAAGTTGACATTGAAGCCATTTTTTCAAAGTATGGAAAAATAGTTGGATGCTCAGTTCACAAAGGTTATGCATTTGTACAGTACATGAGTGAGCGGCATGCGAGGGCAGCAGTCGCTGGAGAGAATGCCAGAATCATCGCAGGCCAGCCCCTTGGTAAGTGATGCTCCGCCACGGCTTTCACACTGCTGTTACCATCTCTGCACATACTGGATATAGTCTTACTATGTAAGAGCCAGTAGGATCATGGTATCTGCCTCTTACTTAAACAATTACAGTGCTCATATATTTTAAATTTACAATATTATCTTGTTTTTTCTCATATTCTTTTACATATACAGTTCTTATTTTGTTTACATGTTTTGAAACTTGAGGTCAAGTATGCTTATAATACTTGTTACCTCCATCAATCCTAACAGAGGCAGGATGAAAAATAGACATTGTGTTTAACTTGATTTGATTTGAAATGGTGTCTGTCTTCCAGGAAACACTATGCTATGCAAAAAATAAAGTAATAAAATAAAATAAATAAAATATAAACTTAATATACTTGTTAATGCAATAATGGATAACCTGTAAGGAATTTTTCTGAGAGTTTGTTGGAACCAATCTGATGATATTGCTGGGAAGCAAGATCTGAAATATGCTGGAGAATGACAGTTATGAAGGTTTTTTAATACATTTGGAATGAAGAAGGGGAAATAAGAAAGATTATATGAAGGTGGGAGAAAATAAGGTATAGGATAGCTAACAAGATTATGTGTTTCCTTCAGGGTAGTTACATTTCTGAGGGTGTCTGAAAAAGAGGATTACCTCTGGCATTTGAAAGATGTGTGAATGTGGATGCACAAAAACAATGGACAGGACTTGCTCAAAAATCTTTCGCTAAGGAAGTTATAGGCCTGTGGTATAACTACTCACCATGACCTGCCCAGCCAGGAGGGATTTATTATAAGGTCACCCTGTGAGTTTACTTTCAGTCACTGAGCTTGTCAGACTTATTACAAGGTCCCTTTTTAGTTCCCATACTTATACTATTTGCTTTTAGGGAGCTATGTATTTTCCTTATAATCTGTTGTTGTTGTTTTTTTTTTACTTTTTGGAGGGAATGGATAGAAAAATAGCAAAAGAAGGTAAATTTTCAGAACTGGGAAAGCAATATAACCAATGTTTCTTATCTTGTCAGGGGTCTTGTACATCATACCTGTTCAATCATAGAAAAAAATCAGAATTATGCCCAATGTCCAAGATGCAATACAGTTTATTTCAAAGAAAAGAGAATACAGTCTGAAGTAAAAATACATTCAAAAGAGTATATTTTGTGATTAATATATAGATAAAAATTTTCATTTTTTACATGAGGAAAAGATAATGAATATCACAGTGATTCCATAATTTATTACCAGATCCATCTATCAAACTGATCAAACAACACCATCTTTTGGATATCTATAAGCATCTAAGCTTTAAATGCTGTAAAAACTCTTGAATGCCTACATCCTCAACCTGCATCACCCCCATGCTCTCTAACATAATAAATAGGACCTTTATCTATCCAGTTTTTCAAACAAAAATCTATGGGTCAAACCTGATTCTTCTCTTCCCCCAACACTCCAACATTCATCATCCTTTCTTGCCCTCAATATGTCCCAAACTCCATCACCTTTGAAATCTCTAGAGAACAATAGCTATCTCACACAAGCCATCATGGTATCTCAGGTGAACTACAGTATAACCTTCAAACTGGTCTGCCTCTTTCCACTCTTGTCACAGAGTCCTTGAGACACATAAATGAGATTGTGCCATGATCCTGCTCTTAAACCTTCAATACCTTTCCATCTCACCCAGAATAAGATTTATCTTCTATACTGTTCCTACCATTCCCCTCACTACTACATCACTACATCCTTGACTCTATCTGATAATTCTCTTTACCTTCTTGACTACTGGAAATATTAGTGACCTCATTGTGCCTCACACATTCCATGATTGCCCCTACCTTGCAGGCTTTGGATTTTCCATTTCTTCTGCTCACAATACAGGTCTTTGCTAATTATTTGCTCCCTGCTTTATTGTGGGCTGTGCTCACACTCTACTTCCCCAGAAAGGCTTTACCTAACAAACTTATCCAAAATGGAATATGATGCCTGTGGATATTATACAGAAAAGGAAACTTGGTCTTAAATTAATTTAGCTGTTTTTGTATGTTTGCATTCCTTTTGCACAATAGTGAATAAAGGATATCCCCACTTATTGATCTACCTCTGGCTTCCTGGTTTTGATATGTAAGGGAGATCCCTAAATTTTCTTTAGAAAAGAACAATGGATTGCATTTGATCCACATTATTTCAGGATTCCTAAAAAGTTAAAATCAAGCTGTGAAATTCTTCTCAAATTAAAAAAAATTAAAGCACCATGTCTATAATGTGAAACTTCTTATATAATTTTATCTTGGTTATTTAATAAAATTTAAATTTAAAAAGGTGAAATACTTTCCAGTTCCATCCATCCATGCTATCATGAATGGTAGGAACTCCTTCTTTCTTTCTGCTGGGTAGTATTCCATGTATAAATGTACAATGGAATTTTGATCCACTCATCTCTGATCCACTCATTTACTGATGGGCACTTAGGTTACTTCCAGAACTTCACTATTGTAAAGTGTGCAGCTATTAATATTGGAGTCTGTAGGTTCTTTTGAACTGGTGTTTTAGGATTCTTAGGGCATAATCCCAACAGTGGAATTGCCAGGTCATGGTTGGAACTGGAGAACATTATGATAAGTGAAATAAGGCAAGTGATGAAAGACAAATACCATATGACCTGATCTGTAAGTGGGCCCTAATCAACAAAACAAACAAGTGAGCAAAATAGAACCAGAGACTTTGAAATAAAGAACAAATTGACAGTAACCAGAGAGGGGGGAGAAAATGGGGGAAAGAAGGGGCTGGGTCATCAAGGAACATGTATAAAGGAACTATGGACAAAGCCAAAGAGAGGTAGGATTGAGGGTGGAAGGTGTAGGGGTGGGGAAGGGGAAAGTGATGGGGAGAAAATGGAGACAACTGTACTTGAACAACAATAAAAAATATGTAAAAATAAAAGAAAAATATGAAATACTAATGTAGCTTTTTAATATTTTATTGAATTTGGGTTACAAATTTTGTTAATATTAATAGTGTTTATTATATTTTTTAATCTAAACCTAGTCATTGGAATGTTTTCTTCTCATATCATGTGAAATGTGAAGCAAACTTTTTAATGTTTATCACTGACAACTTTTATACGAGAGTTCATACACAAAATATGATTTTATATCAAAATATAATGCAGAGGTTGGAGACCAAGTCTAGATGAGTGTTAATTTCTACTGATTATACTGACTTGATTACACAGCTGCTATAAATAATCATTTGTAATATCTTTATTTTTGGATTATTTCACTGTTGTGCTGCTCACAAAAGACATAGTTTACAAACTGAAGAAATCTATTATTAATAGTAGGAGTAACCCAACACTAAAAAATAATTTATCTATAAAAATGATTTTTGTTCTTGTGGGTAAGGAGGAAATCTCCCTCTACCCTTCCTGAGTTCTTATGGCTAGACTAGTAGTAAAATTGACATAAGATTAACAGAAGAAAAAAGCAATTTAATATGTGCACACTGGAAATTATAAATAATGTCAGAGGAATGATTGAAGCAGGCAACTTTTAATTTTTTAACTTTTTAAATTGTTGTTCAAATATAGCTGTCTCCATTTGCCCCCCATTACTCCCCCCACCACAACCATCCTCACTTCCCACCCTTGATCCTACCCCCTTTAGTTTTGTCCATGTGTCCTTTATAGATATTCCTGAAAACCCTTCTCCCTTCCCTCCCATTATCCCCCTATCTCCCCTCTGGTTACTGTCAGTTTGTTCTTTATTTCAATGACTCTGGTTATATTTTGCTTGCTTGTTTGTTTTGTTACTAGGTTCCACTTATAGGTGAGATCATATGGTGTTTGTCTTTCACTGCCTGGCTTATTTCACTTGGCATAATGCTCTTCAGCTCCATCCATGCTGTTGCAAAGAGTAGGAGCTCCTTCTTTCTTTCTGCTGTGTAGTATTTCATTGCATAAAGGTACCATTGTTTTTAGATCTATTTGTTTACTGATAGGCACTTAGGTTGCTTCTAGCACTTGGCTATTATAAATTGTGCTGAAGTAGACAGTTTTTAATTTTAAACAAAGAAACTGTTCATTTGTTTTTGATGGGATAGATTTTGTCAAAATAAATTTGACAGGACAAGGAAACTTAGGTTTGGGCACTCATTGGTAAGGGATCTAAACAGAAAGAGGGCTTGGGAGAGTAAATTAGTATAGGAGTAGAGAGATTTGTTTATATGGGTTTATTGACCTCTCTTCCTTAACTCTAGTGGTAAGCGTCTCTCTCAGCAACCTGCACCAAGAAGGGTGCCTTTCACAGGAGAGATTTATTCCTGCATTGAAGGGGACAGGGGAGGGTCAATGTGTCCCTTCTTGCACTGGCTGCTTATTAAGTAACTTGAATTCAAAGTAATCAATGTGTCACCATGGGATAATTGGGGGTGGCCTGCCCTGCACCTTGAAACTCTAAAACCTGTATATAGGTCCCTGCTGTTTCTAAATAAAGTCTAGCTTAGAAAAGGAATACATTAAATAGAGAATTAAGTTAATTTCACTATATTATAACATCTTACAAATCCTGAAGAACTTCAAAGGAACAGCATGATGAATATAGACCATTACTTTTAAAGTAAATCTGGTGGATATTCTTAATCCTGATCATGAAGGAACTAATGGAAATGTGCTGGTAGAAAGGAAGGTATTGGTGAGTAATGCTATGTAAGGTCAAACAAGAAAAGATCAAATGCTTGTGTGATGCATCAAGCATGACCAAGGAGTAAGGATTCCAAATGTGTTTTTATTCTTAGTTACCATTTTGCATCCAGAGTGATCTATTCAATATACAAATCTAATCATGTCACTGTCTGATAAATTTTCAGTGATTTCTGTGTTCTCAGGAAAAAGGACTGAGTCACTTGCTGTGACCAACACTTTGTGTGTGATTTGCTTCTTGCTCTCCTGCTTTCTTAGATCAGCACCCTCTCAACCTTGCTTGGTCTTCATCCAAGTTGACTTCTATGTATTCTCTAAACAAGTCACTTATTTCCATGCCCAGGACCTTTGCATGTGCTGTTTGATTGTGTAAGATGTTTTCCTACCAAGTTCCACACCATCTCTCTTCTCTCCCGCAGTTCTTCACTTCCCTCACTTGACTATTCATTCTTTAGATCTCAGATCAAGGGTCAATATTTAATGAAACCTATTTTGATAGTTTAAGCCAGCTGGAATGTCTTACTTTCCTTTCTAGAATGTATCTTCTTTTCAAATATATTTCTATATTTACTGTTCAGTCACTGGTATTCATTCCTTCTCCCTCTAGGCTAAGTTCCTTGAAACATTGACTAAACCTGTTAATAATAATCTTCTTAGCACATAGCAGAGTGTTGATGCTTCCATTATAAAAGCTCAGTACATGTGTGGAGAAAGAAGGGTTTGATGGCTGGTGGAATAGATGGAAATAACTAAAGGGCTCTTCACCACTGCTCCCAACACAATAAGGTAAAGACAGAAAGGGAGCAGGAGAAGGGGAAAGCGGAGAAAAAGGAGGGGGAAGATGAGGGGCAGGATCAAGTTCTCTGGAAAGTGAGAAACTACAGCTCTAAAGAGAAAGCATTGTGGTCTCATTATGAGGCAAGTAGGTATTCAGTCTTTTAAAGTCAGCACCCCAGAGGTAGCTAATAGGCCAGATCCATTTCTTAAAAGTATAATCCAGCCTTAAATAAGCATCAAATATTAACACATCTATATTTTACTCAAAGGTTGTAGTATATGATATATTGGTTTAAAGAAAGATTTTTATCATGGAAGACTTCCTCTACATTTCTTAAAATGTCATTCTTTTGTAATTTTATTATTAATGACTAGATATTTGCTTAGAATTTCATCATTGTCAAAGCTCTTTCAGGGCAGAGATTATCTTCTTTGATTCTCACAATGCTAAGAAATACGTGATCTGGCTGCTAGAAACTGAAGCTCAGAAATTAACTTGCCTTACATCACACAAATTGTGGTGTAGGATATCACACTCACACATTCTGACCCTAATCACTTTCACTACTTATTCTTATCAGCAATTCTTTTCATATCAATGTATCAATAGAGGACTGTTTACTTTATCATCTAAGCTAGGATACTTCTGGGAGTGAGAAGGGATGCTATTAATGATTATGCCATGACATCAGGTTTAAACCAGAATGACCAGGGGGGAACTTGAATGCATATTCTTCACTATCTATAGCATTTGTACTTGAAGCCAACTGTCAACTTACCTGGTATTTCTCATATAACAAATATTTTACAGCATATTAGTTAAAGTAAACTATTCATAGTATCAGATATGAAACCTGACATTTTAGTTAATAGAAAAGAAGTTTATTTCTTCCTCACATAAGAAGCAATCATTTTTGCTGGCATATCTCCTCAGGCAAGGGAAATAGAGGAAATAATTTTTTAAATGGGATAATATCAAACTGAAAAGCTTTTGCACAGCACAAGAAACCATCAACAAAATGAAAAGGCAACCCACTTAATGGGAGAACTCATTTACCAATGATACGTCTGATAAGAGTCTGACTTCCAAAATATACGAAGGACTTATACAACTCAACACCAGGAAGAAAACAACCCAATTAAAAATGGACAACGGATCAGAATAGACACTTCTCCAAAGACAACATACAGATGGCTAATAGGCATATGAAGAGATGCAAACATCACTAATCATCAGAGAAATGCAAATTAAAATCACAATGAGCCTGGCTGGTGTAGCTCACTGGAGTGAGTGCGGGCTATGAACCAAAGCATCGCAGGTTCGATTCCCAGTCAGGGCACATGCCTGGGTTGCAGGCCACGGCCCCCAGCAACCACACATTGATGTTTCTTTCTCTCTCTCTTTCTCCTTCCCTTCTCTCTCTAAAAATAAATAAATAAAGTCTTTTAAAAAAAGAATTTAAAAAATCACAATGAGGTATTACTTCACACCTTTCAGAATGGCTGTCATCAATAAACCAACAAACAAATACTTGCAAAGGTATAAAAGAAAGGGACGCTCTCCTCTAGCCCACAGTTAACCCCCTCTCTGTTGTTCATGCCCATGAATCACTGCTATGTGTTATTTGACTAGTTCCTTCCCCTTCCTTTTACCATCCCCACCTTCCTCCTCCCCTCCTACAGCTATCAGTCTGTTCCATGTTTCCATGTCTCTGGTTCTATTTTTCTCATTAGTTTATTTTGTTCATTAGATTACAGTTATAAATGATGTCATACATTATTTGTATGACACCAACTGGCTTATTTCACTTAACATAATATTCTCTAGTTCAATCCATGTTGTCACAAAAGGAGTTCTTTCTTTCTGATGTATAATATTCCATTATATAAATGTACCACACTTTTTTAATCCACTTATCTTTTGATGGGCACTTGCTCTATTTCCAACACGTAGGTATTATAAATAGTGCTTCTATGAACATAGGGTGCATAAATTCTTTTGAAACAATGTTTCAGGATTCTTTTTTTAACTTTATTTTATTTTATTATTTATTTATTTATTTTTAGAGACAGGAGAAGGGAGGGAAAAAGAGATGGAGGGAAACATCAATGTGAGGTTGCCTATTATGGGGCCCCCACTGGGGACCTAACCTGCAACACAGGCATGTGCCCTGACTGGGAATCAAACCAGCTACCCTTTGGTTCACAGCCCACACTCAATCCACTTAACTACACCAGCCAGGTCTAATGTTTCAGGATTCTTAAGGTATATTCCCAGTAGTGGAATCACTGGGTCATAAAGCAGGTCCATTTTTTAATTTTTTTCATTAAATCCTTCCATTCAGATATTTCAGGTCATAGTAAAAATTATGAAGGAAAAGAACGCCTTGAAAAATACTGAGTTCAGAGACTACTCAGACTCTCAGGATCATGTTTAAATTTGTATTTTTTAGCAATGACACTAAAAGCTTGTTAAAGCAAAGACAGTAAGACTTGCAGCATCCCTGGGTGATGTTTTCTCTAACAAATACATTAGTCCTTCTTCATCCATCCCAATCCATTTTGGTTTGTATTGTTCTCATGTATGAATGCCTTTGGGGTACAAGTGAGATGCATTATCTGCATGTGTGCTAAGGACACATTGACAGAGAGCCAGGGCTGTAATACTGAGCACCAATAATCAATTTGGACAATGTGGTCTATTGCAGAACCCCTTGAGAAGTACACAAATCATGTAGGGGATTCTAAACTATGAAAATATCATTAAAAAATCCCAAGAATGATGCAGGTGATTAAAGAAACACTTTTAGCAAGGCACTATTATGTAAACCTCTTACAATTTGTACTAATAGAAAAGAAGAAAAAAAGTTTAGCTTTTGTCTTAATGTCTAGAGAACATATTGTCATCGTACTTCCTCAACTTGCAAGTTTGACAAAGCTTCCAGTTCCCAAGATATAAATTGTAAGTTAATCCTTTAGTTAGGTTCAACATTAGCTATGAGGAGAATAGGAATTTTGAATTAGTAAATATATGAATTTTTCTTCCTTTGAAACTATTACCATTCCAGCTTTCTTCCTGCACTAAAGAAATGTGCAATGCACCTCTATATTTTAAACAACCAATTTTCTGATTAGTGGGTGTGGTTCCACTTATAGGTGAGATCATATGGTACCTAATCAACAAAACAAGTAAGCAAGCAAAATATAACCAGAGACATTGAAATTAAGAACAAACTGACAGTAGCCAGAAGGGAGGTGGGAGAAGATAATGGGAGGGAGCCTTTTCAGGAACAAGTATAAAGGACACATGGACAAAATCAAAGGTGAGTAGGATCAAAGGGGGGGATGTGGGAATGGCTGGGGTGGGGTAGAGTGGTGGGGGAGAAATGGATACAACTGTACTTGAACAACAATAAAAAATGTGAAAAGAAAATGAGAAAAAAACAACTAAATTTCCAACATATTTTAGATTATATAGGTAATCAAAGTGGTTATCAATTGCAGAATTTTGTGTTTGGATGACTATTATGTTTGTTTTCAAAATATGTTTACAGGGTTGTGAAGGATCTTGAATTGTATACATGGACAGAGGAGTAAATAATTGGTGCAATACGTAGGACGTGGTATTCAGTATAAGTTTCTGTTTTCTGTGGTTGACAGGAATATGTTGCCATTTTAAGCAGTTGACTTTAGTCATAATGCTTTGTTTATATATTTTCAGCTATCAAACTTCTCAAAGTGATTTAGAATATACTCTAATACATTTTAAAAGTTGTCTTTCCAATATCTTCTGTGGGACCTAGAGAATGGATTTCATTAATCCCTTTTACAAATAAGGAAGCCTATGATGTACTGAATAGTAAAGAGAGCATGTTTTCATGGAGACAAAAGTCTTTGAACTTCTAATATTTTTCAAAATTACTGTAAATTGCTTTTAATTCTACTCTCCAGAGCACATGTATACTATCTTGGAGTTGTTCAAGCAGTCTTCATTACCTTCCATCTTCTTCCTTATCTTCTACTATTCTCAGAAAGTATTAGAAACAACACTCTGTGGGTTGCAAAGCCCAGCAAACATTTTGGGTTTCCAGTAATTAAACAAAGCTAGTTAATATGCTGTAAACAAATGCTGATTAGCAAGCTTCCAAACCAGAGTGAATTATAGAACTAATGGTCTGTCATCCAAGAAGATGCATGTCCCCATATGTGATGGAAAGCCTAGGGGATTTTCTCTATGCCTCTAAAATTGGTTATTGGACTCAGTGGCTGAACCTAAATTAGCAGAAGCAGTGGAGGTAGGTGTGCCCATGAGCAATTGATTCACCATCACTGGAAACTCCCCAGCAACATTTAGAAGCATTTTTTTAGTTCTAACTTGTTCTTACTTCCTAGAACAAAGTTGGACATAATACTATATGAAATATAATACCTCACATTACCTTTAATCCTGTTAATAAAATGTCCAAAACTCACTTGTGAACTAATTTCAGGATACTGTAATAATAGGAACTTTTATTCTTCTCACGGTATGTTTGGAACTGTGTTATATTTTCGCCAAAATGTGCTAAGCTGTAAAGACACATAGAAAAACAAAACCTCTTCAAAATTAAGTTAAATTTAATGTAAAGTAAAATAATACAATAAAATAGATGACTTCTGGTGGAAAACACAGAAACTGAAATTTTTATCAAAAGTTTATGAAAGTTGGTGCTTAAGAGTATAGGCTCTTGATTCAGACTTCCTATGTTGGAATCCTACTTTTCCACTTAGCACTGAATAATTTGAAGCAAGTTACTAAAGGTTTTGGTGTTGTTGCCTTATTGGTAAAGTGGAGATAATTATAAAGGGACCCACCTCATAAAGTAGTGAAGATTAAATACATCAGCATAGGTAAAGTTCTTAAAATGCTGCTTGGGTCATATGAAGTGCTATAAAAACCTAAGAGAGGTGAAAAGATTAGGCATCCTAGCAATCTTATTGTTTATGGTTCTCAATGCTTTCTAAAAATGAAGTCAGAAACTTGGAGTCCTATGGAAGTGTTTATCCTGTACAAGAATTTATCCATCCTGGGCTTTGGTTTATTTTTATTCAAGGAGACTGAGGCTGAAGGCCCCCAGGAACCCTAATTTTCCTTATGGTTTGTGCTTTTTCTGTCCTGTTAAAGAAATCTTTACCTACTCTATGGTCATAAAGACATCATTTTACATTTCCTTCTAGGGGACTTTGCTTGTTTGTTTTACAGTTCACATTTAGATTTTAATATATGGAACTGAAGTTTTTGCATGGTGCATTTTATTCAATAAATTAGCTTATTTTATCTGAATATCCTATCAGCTCTATTTTTGAAGAAAATTATTCTTTCCTCTCTGCCTTGAAATGTCAGTTTGGACATAGAACAAGTGATATATTATATATACTTAAATTATTGGAGTGGAAATATTTTTCCTCTATCCTTCCAGGTTCCTTGGCTGATCTAATAATCAAATTAACATAAGACTGATTAACAGAGATAAAAAAATCAATTTAATTTTGTACATACAGACACTTCTTAAAATGAGGGCAAATAGTCAGTCAGGCAGTTGGGGCTTAGATGCCATTCTGAACCAAGAAAAATGGGGAGGTACCTGGGACATCAAAAAGGAGGAGGGCAGTTCCCACAGAGATAGAAAAACAAATGTTTGCCATGCCCTACAGACAATGGGACACAAGAATGCCAAGCCATGCCAAGTCATCCCCCACTACTGAAACTCCATGTTCCTAGTAGTTATCTTTGCTGATAGTGCTCTTAAATATACACATATGTACACATATGTATTATACACATATATATGTATATAATATATTATACCACATATTTTATATGGAGTATATAGAACTTATTTAATATTAATTTATGTTTATATTATCATATTGCTGTAGCTATTATATTATAAATAGTACTGATACTACTATAAATGGCACCATCTTGGACATTTCATTTTCTGTTTGTTCATGACTAGTATATTCATTAATATACTCACAGATTTTCTTAATTTACTTACTGATTCTAACAGTTTACTCTTTGGTTTTATGTTTTGGGGGATTTTGGATATTTAGTGTGTACAACAAAGTCTCTTACAAATAATGACACTTTTATTCTTCATCTTCCAACATGCATACATTTTTTCTCTTGCATCACATTGGTTAGTACCTCTAGAATAATACTGAAGAATTGTGGTGGTCACAGGTATGTTTTTCTTATTACATGAGGAAGCTGTCTACATTTTGCTGTTATCATTTGCTACAGGATTTTATTTTTGTCAATGCTCCTATCATATTAAGGAGGTTCTTTTTATATTTATTTCTAGCTGGCTATTAATTTTTAATGAACTTTATTCAGTACTTTTACTGTACATATGGAAATTTGATGTGGACTCCTGCCCACAAAGTCCATGTGTTGTGGCTGTGAGTGACAAATTCATATGGACTACAGGAGTTATGTGGAGAAAAAGGGACAGCTTGGCCACTCTCTAACAGAGAGAGAGAGAGAGAGAGAGAGAGAGCCCCAACCCCTGCCTGGACAGGCTTTTATTGCTTTTCTGGGTACATTACATTGAGGATGGTCCTCATTTACTATGCACAGGTGTGCTGTAGGTGATTACCTTTTACAGATAACGAAGGAAAGAATGTTGCTAGTTACTTCTAAGAGAAGGATGTTACAAATCAAGAGGAAAAGTGGTTGAACTGGTTACACTCCATACTTGGGAGATTTACCACAGACTTTAAGAAGTTACTTTAGAGATATACAGTAAATATTTGCTGCCTCAATTCAGGGTGAGAGAGTTTTAGCAAAAGCAAGTCTCATAGCAGTCTAGGTACAATGCAGGCCTGAGTCCCCACAGGAGAAGCTCTTCGTGGGTGTGGGTCCTGTGTGCCTGACCTCACTCCCCACTGGCTTTTCCAACTGGGAGCTGGACTACATTTCCCACACCATGCAGAATGGTCCCCTGTAGAAATTAATATTTGATTTTTCTTTATTCTGTTATATGAAAAATTACAATTCATCTTTGAATGTTACATCAATTTCATACTTCTGGAATCAAACACAACATAGTCTGTGTGTGTGTGTGTGTGTGTGTGTGTGTGTGTGTGTGTGTGTGTGTGTGTTCATAATAGAATTTAGAGATTGGGGCTTAGAATTTTTATTTTTTGTTGTGCCCTTACCAATTTTGCTATTGAGGATATTCTGGCCTCATAAAATGAACCAGGGAGTACTCCTTCTTTTCCTATTCTCCAGAAGTTTGTGTATGATTTATGTTATTTATTTCATAACAATTTGGAGAATTCATAAATGGTCAATTTGAGCCAATAGTATTTTGTGGAAAGATCATTAATGCAAACTTAGAGTTGTTTTAACAGAAGTACAACAATTCAGATTTCTAAAATTATTCTTGTGCTAGTTTTGGAGAAAGAAATTTTCCAAGAGATATGCTAAGTTGATATATATTTTCTGAGGTATGCATATGAAATCATTCATTGTATTCTCATATTTTATTATCATTAGGAGCTTTAAGTGATGTCTATTTGCTAATCTTAATGTTGGTAATTTTTGGCTTAAATATTTCTTCTTTAATGAGTTTAGTCATTTATTTAAATAACTGAATTATGACCTTGTATATTTTATCAATTGCATATTTGATTTTGTTTCATTAATTGTAATCTTATCTGTATTATTTTTCTTCTACTCTGGTTTAGTTTTCTACTCTTTCTATAACTTCATGGGTGAAAACTTAGATAACTGTTTTTCAGCTATTCCTGTTTTCTGAAAATGCATTTAATTCTTTGATTTTGAATACTTTTTTGTTTTATCCCACAACTTCTAACACCTCATATATTCAGAATAAATTAGTTAAGTATTTTCTAACTCACATTGATATTTCTTCTTTGATCTATTGGTTATTTTGAAGTTTGTTACTGAATTTATAATTTTAACAGATTTTAGCTTTATTGCACTGTAACCAGAGAATAAGTTAATTAAAATACACTGAAAACTTTTTTATGGCTCTCTGTTTGGTCGGTTTTCATGTGTTCAATATGCAGGTGATAAACAGCATGTATATGTGTACTTGACTATTATTTTGTGCAAAGGTCTTTATGCATTGCTCAGGAAAAAATTGCTAATTAAATTTATCTATTGTTATAATTATTGATTTTCATCTTCTTTTCCATCAATTATTAAGAGAGGTGATTTTGATTATGGATTCATCTATTTTTTTAGTTCTTTTAATATTTTCCTTACATATTTGAAGCACTAATATTTGACAAAGGTACACTTGAAATTATTGTATCTTTTTAATGAGTTCATCTTTTTATTAGTATGATGTGTCTCTATCTCCAGTAATTATTTTTGTCTTAAGGAAAAACAGTGATGAACTTAGGATAGCTGACCTCATTTACTTTTGATTAGTGTTTTTTTTTTTTTCAAAGATTTTCTTTATTTTTAGAGAGGGAAGGGATGGAGAAGGAGAGAGAGAGAGAAACATCAATGTGCGGTTGCTGGGGGCCATGGCCTGCAACCCAGGCCTGTGCCCTGACTGGGAATCGAACCTGCGATGCCTTGGTTCACAGCCCGCGCTCAATCCACTGAGCTACGCCAGCCAGGGCTTGGATTAGTGTTTTTATGGTATATTATTTTTCATCCATTTTAATTTTAGTGATCATGTTTCTTAATATTTAAAGCATGCTTGTAAACAAAATATAATAAGACAAATACTATATGATATCACTGATAAGTGGAACCTAAAAACAAAACAAACAAGCAAGCAAAATATAACCAGAAACATTGAAATAAAGAACAAACTGACAGTAACCAGAGGGGAGTGGGAGAGGGATAATTGGGGAAAATAGAGGAAGGTCCATCAGGGAACATGTATAAAGGACACATGAACAAAGCAATAAGAGATAGGTTCAAGGGTGGGAGGTGGGGATCGGTGGAGTGGGGAGCTGTGGTGGGGTGAAAATGGAGACAACTGTACTTGAATAATAAAAAGGTAAAAAAATACAGTACCACAGACTTTGTGTTTTACTTACAATAATTTACTCACATTTAATTATGATCTATTTGAATTTATATTACAAGTTTGCTATTTTTTAACTTGTCTATGGATCTCATGTTATTTTTTGCCTTTGTAAGATTATCTTTTTTATTGTTTTCTATTTTCCATTCTGTTAGTTTATGAGTTATACAATCATTTACTAATTCTGTACCATCACTTTAGAGATTGCAAATGATATCCATGATTTATTAGTTTAATGTATATTACTCTTTCTACTACTTTCCTGATGTCCATATGCAAAAAATACTTTGTTCATTCATCCCCCCTCACCTTTTGTGATATGTCATGAATTTAAATTTTCCTCATAATTTGCTTCATTTATTAACTTTATGTTTTGGAGATTTCCAACCATATACAAAAGTAAAGAGAATGGATTAATAAAGAACTGTATTCATATTTGTTTTTGACTCATTAATTGTAATTTTATCTTTAGCAATTAGCACTTCATAAGCATATTGTGTTTTCTATACTCAGTCATTTCCTTTCTACTCCCTGAATTGGTTTGAAGCAAATTCCTGATATATAATTTAAAGTACAAATATTTCATTCTGAATATATAAAATATGAATTTTAAAGAATGCATAGCCAGTAAAGTTGAAGTACAGTTTTCTACTTGAACAATGATTAAAATAAAATTTAAAAAAATTGTACTGCGACAATTAAAATAATAATAATAATAATATAAAATTTTAAAAATAAAGTCTTTTTTGGTTCAAAAAATAAAAATAAAAACTGAAAGTCCATTTGGTTAGAAAAAAAAAGAATGCATAACCATAATATAATGATTGTAACAAATATAAATGCTACCATTCCTCAATACCAATCTAGTAGTAAATCTCTTTTCCATAATTCCCTCTCTTAAAATTTAATTTAAAGTTGTTTTTTGAGTTGTAATTCAAATATGATACAAAGATTGAGATTCATTGATATATCCCTAAAGTCTCTTTTATGGATCTCCTAATATATTCTTCATTTCCCCTGCATTTTATCTATTGTAAGAACCTGGTCGTTTGTCCTATAAAGTTTCACAGGTCCTGCTATTTAGTAATTGAATCCCTGTGGTACCATTGAACATGCTTCTCTCTTCCTTATATTTCCTGAAAATTGTTAGTGATATCTAGAGGCTTGATAAAATTCAGATAGAATTTTTAAAGATGTCTTCATGTGTGGCCGTATCCACTTGTACCAGAAAGTATATGTCTGGTTTTCTCTTCTAATAGCCAATGAATATGGTAATATATTTCTATAATATTTTTCATTATTAACTGTAATTATTCTAAAAGGGGGTACTTCTTTCATGTACTTGGTTACCCTGAATTATTATTCTGTAGAAAAAAGAGGATAACATTGACTCTTTCCATTTATACTAATATTTATAACATAGTGTTCTAGATTTTACTGATTAAACAATGTGTTTAAAAATTGTTGATAATTTTTTAGCTCAAGAATAACAATAGTTGATATGTTTCCATCCCTTGAAGTTATAACGTCAATTACTGATCAAATTATCCTGATTTTATGTGGCACCAAATCCATGTTATTTTCTAGGTCATTTTGATACAACTTTAGTAGTCTTTGGTAATTACTTTTATTTCTGATATTACAGAATGTTCCAGGAACATAATTTCTTGCTCCAAACTGGGAATCAGCCTAATCTCTAGAGAGCTCTGGACCACTTAATGGGAAATATTATTTGGATCCATTCCAGATGTTAAGGAAGCTCATTGCTACTGAAATTTTCATCATTTCTCAGTTTCTCCAGTAGTCAGAGTTAAGAGATACACACACAAAAAAAGCAAAAAATCAGTTTACCTTGATACTTTCTATTAATAGCTAGGACTACAGGACTTTAATGTCCTCAGTGCTACATCTACATTTCCCTTCAACATTGCCAGAAATCTCTCTTCTTAACTACACCTTATATATTTGATCATCCAATAATATTCATATACATATGAGTCTCAAAAAATCATTACCATCATCAGCAACACCATTAATATTCTGAAAATAGATAAATATTTTAATTATTTAGCCCTTTTTCCTTTCCTTAAGAATATTCAACTAGTAAGAACAACAAAATCATTATGCTATAAAATCACTTGGCATGGTTCTTCTGTCACCAAGTAGACATACAATTATAATATTTGATTATTAGGAATTGCATTTACTTTTCATTTTTAGCTTTATTGAAGTGTAATTTATATTAAAATAGCACACATTTAATATATGTGGTGTATGTATGGAGAAAGTCCAGCCATTGTTAGCATAATGAGAACAGTTTGCACAGCATCACTGTAAACTGGCAGCCAAGCAGAGTGGACAGGAATGCACATGCATGAACAGTGATGACTTCACTGCACTAGTCAATGGGATCAACACATGCTATTGAGTGAGCATGTGTATTGTGTAGACATTTCATTCAAAATGACTGAGTGAGCAGGGCAATGAATCTGCATCACATTTTTCATTAACTTGAAGATGCCTTTATGGAAACTATTAGGATGGTTCAGAAGGCCACAGCTATGGGAAAATGATGATTGACAGCTACATCACAACAACCTACCCACTCATGCATTATATCTCATGCAGAGATTTTTGGAAAAACATCAAATCTCCCACATGACTCAGTCCCCTTACAGCTCAGATTTGGCACCCTGAGACTTCTGGCTTTTCTCAAAAACTAAAATCACCTTTGAAAGGAAAGAGCTTTCAGACCATGGGTAAGATTCAGGAAAATACAGCAGGGCAGCTGATTGCAATTGGGAGAACTTTGGGAGGTCCCCAGGTGCCTACTTTGAAGTGGTATCATTGTCCTGTGTTCAATATTTCTTATATGTCCTTCAGTAAATGTCTGTGTTTGTCATATTACATGACTGGATACCTTTTTGACAGACATAAATCATCATGAGTTTGGGCATATTAGTGATATTGTTACCATGACCAAAATAGGCAATTGTCCATCACTTACAAAAATGTCCTTATGTTCCCTGTTGTTTTAATTTATTTATTATTTTATGTTACAGTTATTATTTTTGTGGCAAGAACACCTAAAATGAGATCTATTCTCTCAACACGTCATATAGTACAGCACAATACCACTAACTATAGATACTATGCTGTACAGTAGATCTCTAGAACTTACTCATTTTGTATAACAGAGACTATACATCCATTGAGCAACAATTCCTCATTTCTCCAACCCTGGACCCTGGCAATCATTATTCTACTCTCTGCTTCCATGAGCCTCATTATTTTAGATACTTCATATAAGTGGAATCATGCAGTGTTTGTCCTTCTGTCTCTGGCTTCTTATACTCACTGTAAAATCTTTAAGATCCTTCTCCATCAATCTAGAAATCATGTGCACAGCAAAGAAAACAGTCAACAGAAGTGAAAAGGCAACCTACAGAATGAGAGAAAGTATTTGCAAACCATCTACCTAGAAGATGTTACTATACAAAACACATATGAATCTCCTAGAACTCAATAGCTAATTAATAATAATAATTAATATTAATTAATATTAATTAATATTAATAATTAATATTAATCCTAATTTAAAAATGGTCCTATGAATTCAATAGACATTTCTCCTAAGAAATCATTCAAATGGCCACCAGCTAAACAAAAAAGTGTTCAGTATCACTAACCTTTTTTTATTTTTTTATTGTTCAAATACTATTGTCCCCATTTTCTCCACCCTGCCCTGCTGACCCCCACCTCCTACATTCAATCTTTCCCCCCATTGTCTTTATCCATGGGTCATTTATACATGTTCCTTAATGACCCTTCTTCTTTTCCCCATTATCCCCTCTCCCTCACCTTCTAGTTACTTCAGGAAAATGCAGGTAAAAAACATAATGAGATGATATCACCTCACACCTATTAAAGTGACTATTATCAAAAATGCAAAAGATAAAAAATGTTGGTGATGATGTAGAGAAATTGAAACCCTTGTACACTAGTGTTAACAATGTAATATTGTGCAGTCACTATAGAAAATCTATAGATGTTCCTCCAAAAATTAAAAATAGAACCATCATAGAGTTCAGCTACCCCATTGCTCTATATTTATTCAAAAGAATTGAAGTCAGGACCCAAAGATACTTACATTTCCATGTTTGTTGCAGCATTATTTACAATAGGCAAGATAAGGAAACAACTGGATATCTATTGACAGATAAGTTGATAAAGAAGATGTGGTATATTAGCTTTAAAAAAGGAAATCTTTCCCTTTTCTCTTCTTACACTTATTTTGTTTTATAAGTGTGTACATTACTTACATGATGTCAAATCAAATTAAAAACTAGATATATTCAAAGTAGTTTAGCTTCTACCTCTGTCCCCTTGAGCCAATGCTCTCTGTCCTCCATTTATAATTTTGTTAAAAATAGCTATTTATTATCTATGTATTTAGATGTATCTACTTGTATTTTATCTAAAATCTAACCTATCTATCTATAGACTCTCCATTTTAGATAAATGATGACATACTAAAAATATTTTTATCCATGTTTTTTTTATACTTAACAGTTTATCCTGGTAATAATTCCAAATCTCTGAGATATTCTTGTTCTTTTTTCATAGCTGCATAGTACTCTATTGTGTAGATTTTCTATGTACTTTATATACTTTATTCAATAGAGCATTTGAGATGGGCATTTGAGTTTTCCCAGTCTTTTCCTATTACAAATAATGCTGCAGTAAATAGCCTATGATACATTCTTTCAGATTTTACTTGGGAAACTTTGAGATAAATTCCTAGAAATTAGAATATGGCAACTTTCCCAGGTTTGCCACTGAATGACTGTTCTTTATTAACATAGGAATTTTATTAAAATTAAATTTATTATATTTAATATGATTTCCTATTTTGTCTCCCTATTGAAATTTAGATTTGTACTAAAGATGAATACAACTATTACATAAAATAGACATTTTGCAATAAAATAATTATAATAGAAATGTCAGGATTTTTTAACAATATGTTTTATTTTTTAGTTAACAGGGGTTTTTTTAATGATTTATTCATCATCATAATGCTTTCTGGTTTGAAGGTGAAAATAGTATAGACACTTTCTATACTCTTAGTAAAAATAGATTGTTTCATATTTATATGTGCTGGATGTATGTGGTATAATTAGGGAGGAAGTTGAGATCAGGTAAATTCAGTAAGTGATTTACTCTCAAAAAGGTGAGTTTTGAGTTAAAAAGTTAAACAGACTATTTCCAGTCAAGATGACAACATAGGCAGACATGGCCCACCTCTTTGCAAAACCACATCAAAATTGTAACCATCACTCAGAATTATCAGAAATAAAGTTGAGTGAAAGTCTGACAACCATGGAATTAAAGAAACCACATACATCCAGACTGGTAAGAGGGGCACAGATGCAGAATGGACTGGTCCCTCATCCATGTGTGGTAGATAAAAATTTTGGAGGGATATCTCAGGAAAGAAGAGTCCAAGTCCTACACCAGGCCCCCCAGCCCAGGGTTCCAGTGCCAGGAAGATAAGTTCCTACAAATTCTGGCTGCAACAAACAACAGTGTTTGAGTTGGTGGAAGAAATGCTGGAAGCCCGAGGAGTTCCTCTTAACAAAAGTACATACTGACTCACCTGCTCAGACTCACTCCCTCTGAGTTCCAGCACCAAGGTAGCAGCTTCAAAGGCACTAGTGGGACACAGTGAAAATTGAAGTGTCTGGCATCAATGTGACCAAAGGTCATTGTCCACTTGCTAAATCCTCCTACCACAGAGCTAACAACCTGATGCCATTTCTGAGACTCTATCAACCTAGCTGCTACTGCTTGACCTGCCTTGGAGATCCCTAGAGACTCTGCCCCACCCAAGTTATGGGCCTATCTAAGCCCATAATGACTCATGAATGACTTTTCTTGGCTCATGTTTCACAACTTCCTAAATCTTATCAAACACACAACAGTTGGCCTCAGCTAGCCCCAAGCCTGTCTCTAGTAGCAGCTAGCCTAGATTCACAGCCTGGTTTTGCCTGGGAATTTCTAAGCCCAACACAAGTAGCAGCCATCTCGGATTGCTCTATAATTCATGCAAGGTAGCCCTGGGAAAAACACAGTTGGGGTTGACCTTGACCTGTACCATCCAGGAAACCCCAAGGTCAGCACACCCAGTGGACAGCTAAAGACCAAGTAGGAGCACCACCATCATTCCCCTTTACAACTGGTCATCCATGGATGGTGAAGGTTGTTGGTAAGTAGTTACAACAAATCCATGCAGCTGACTGGCCTGGGTAAATCCCTCCCATTGATCTGCCTATAGCAACCAAGTTTTAACTACAAAAGGAAGGTGCACTCCACCTGCATGAAGAGGTCAGCTTGAATAAACAGCTTAGGTGAAATAAAAGTCTATGCCATTGGACCCTATAGGACACCTACTACATTAGGCAATAGTACCAAACACAAAGTCAAGGCAGTTCTATCCAACACATAGAAACAAACACAGGGAGGCTGCCAAAATGAGAAGACAAAGAAACATGGCCCAAATGAAAGAACAGATCAAAAATGTAGAAAAAGAGCTAAATGAAATGGAGATGAGCAATCTATCAGAGACAGAGTTCAAAATACTGGTTATATGGATGATCAAAGAAACTTAGTGAGGACCCCAACAACATAAAAAAAAAAAAAAAGATCCAGTCAGAAAAGAAGTATACACTAATTAAAATAAAGAATAATTTACAGGAAAACAATAGTAGAGTGTATGAAGCCAAGAGTCAAATCAATGATATAGAATGTAAGGATGCAAAACAAACAAACAAACAAAAAGAAACAACCAATCAGAACAACTATAAGAAAAAATAATCCAAAAAATAAGCAGTGTTTGGGGCAACTTTAAGAGGTCTAACATTCATATCATGGGGGTGCCAGAAGGAGAAGAGAAAGACCAAGTCATTGTAAATCTACTTGAAAAAGTAATGAAAGAAACTTCCCCGATTTGGTAGAGGAAATAGACATACAAGTCTAAGAAACACGGAAAATCCCAAACAAGATGGATGCAAAGAAGCCCACTCCAAGACACATCATAATTAAAATGCCAATGGTTAAAGATAAAAAGAGAATCTTAAAAGCAGCAAGAGAAAAGCAAGTAGTTACCTACAGGGGAGTTCCCATAAGACTGTCAGCTGATTTCTCAAAAGAAACTTTGCAGGCTAGACGGGATTGGCAAGAAATATTCAAAGTCATGAAAAGTAGGGACCTAGAGCCAACATTTCTCCACCCAGCTAAGATATCATTTTATAATTGATGGGGAGACAAAGAGCTTCCCAGACAAGACTAAAGGAGTTTATTATCACCAAAGCATTATTATATAAAATATTAAAGGGACATATTTAAGAAAAAGATTAAAACTGTGAACAATAAAATGACCAAAATAATCTGTCAACAATTGAATCTAAAAATCAAACTAAGCTAACAAGAATAACAGGGGTAGAATCATGGATACAGAGAGCATTTTGATGGTTGCCAAATGGCAGGGGTGTGTGAGGGAGTGGGAGAAGAAGTAAGAGGATTAAGAAGTACAAACAAGGAGTTACAGAATAGCTATGGGAATGTCAAGTACAGTAAAGGAAATGGAATAGCCAAAGAACTTAAACACATGAACCATTGACATGAACAATGATGGGAAGAATTGTATGGGAGGTGCTGGTTGGAGGGAGGGAAAAAGGGGGGAAAATCAGGGTGACTGTAATAGCATAATCAATAAAATGTAATTTAAAAATTTAAGTAGGTAATGACTTGGTAGAGTTGATGGTTAAGCAGATTCTAGTTAAGAGGAATATCTTGAGCAATAAAGAGCTGTAAAGAACGAAAATGCAAAAGTGGATTAACAGTGATTGGTGAACAAGGAAAGATAATCATAGAAACATTTATTCATAAAGATGAGTGCACCCCTATATTCATTGTAACATTGTTCATGGTGAGCAAAACATGGAAACAACCAAGTGTGCTATGATAAATGACTGGGTAAAGGTATGGTACATATACGAAAGGGAATACTACTCAGCCATATGAAAATATGAAATATTGCCATTAGTGGTGGATCTTGGAAATATTATACCAATTGAAATAAGTCAGTAAAAGACAAAAAGATGATTTCACTCATGTGTGGAATATGAAACTGAAAACAACAAATGAACAAACAAGATAGACAAACAAATAAAAACTCATAGACACAGACAACAGTATGGTGGTTACCAGAAGGAAAGGAGGTGGAGGGAAGGTAGTTAAGGGAATAGAGGGTAAAATATGTGGTGATGGCAGGAGATTTGAATTTGGATGGTGAGTACACAATGCAATACTCATGTGATATATTTAGAATTGAAAAATTGAAACCTATATAATTTTATTAACCAATATAACTCCAATAAATATAATATAAAATAAAAACAAATGTAGTGAGGACATGTTGGGGACAGAGAGCCATGTCTTGTTTGTTCATGGTTGTATCCCTATCTCCTAGAAGGGTGCACATTGCTAAGTAAATATTGACATGAGTCCATGTCATTTCTTCCACGGCTGGACCAAGATAGCAACTGTGTGAATATGAAAAGAAATCATTTGATCATTTCTTTATTTTGAACTCTGCTTTGAATGCTGAGCCCAAAGAGAATTAAAAGATTGTGCCTGTTCTACAAATCTTCACATTTTTCTGAAGGCTACAGAATGATAAGAATCTGTACAATTTCAGTACATTTTAACAAGCTCAAAAGTAGAGAGATGAGTAAAGGAGAGAAGTAATTGTTAGAAACATTTAGGAGAGGAAGTTTTATGGCACGGTTATTGCATATGGAAGGTGGCAAAAAAAATCGTGAGCAAAATGAGTTTAAAAATCATTCCAAATCTGAGCAGACCTGGATTTGAGAAACATTCTAGAACACAGAAGATGGTTATACTTCCACTTAAATTTAGAACTTTAAAAATATTTTACCTATCATGGAAGCTACAGTAAGATGTGTGTTTGTTTGGAAAATGGGGACAGAGTGACAGCTATATAAAGTGAATCAATTGTTGCCCTGGCTGATGTAGCTCAATGGACTGAACATGGGCCTGTGAACCAAAGGGTCTCTGGTTCAATTCCCAATCAGGACACATGCCTGGGTTGCTGGCAAGGTCCCCAGTAGGGGGGTGCAAGAGGCAACCACACATTGATGTTTCTCTCCCTCTCTTTCTCCTTCCATTCCCTCTTTCTAAAAATAAATTAATAAAATCTTTAAAAAAATAAAGTGAATCAATTCTTGGTGATTAGCCTGGTGCCCCTGTCTCTCAGTGTAGCCTGCCCAATTCACAAATCCTGTTCTTACAAGATAGAGCAAACTGCCCAGTCCTACAGATGAGGGTAGTGCCACTTATAAGCTAAGTAATCTGCTTTGATATCTGTGGCTCCTTTATTGACACAACTCAGTCTTCATATCTTGAGTATTGTTCCAGCCTGCTGTACTGGTTTTGGATCTTGTTTTGATCATGGCTCCAATTAAATTCACTATCTATTTCATATCCCCACGTCTTGTTGCAGCTTCATGTCATAGGAACTTACAATGTTTAAAATATTTTATTGTACAAGTACAGTTGTCACGACTTTTGTCCACACCACTACCCCAGACATCCCCACCTCCCATCCATGATTCTACCCCACTTTGATTTTGTCTGCATGTTCTTTACACATGTTCCATGACAATCCTTCTGCCTTTTTCCTCCCATTATCCACTCTCACCTCCCCTCTGGTTACTGTCAGTAATTTCAGTGTATCTGGTTATATTTTGCTTGCTTGTTTGTTTTGTTTTGTTCATTAGGTTCCACTTTTAGGTGAGATCATATGATATTTATCATTCACCACCTGGATTACTTCACTTAGCACAATGCTCTGCTGATCAGTCCAAGCTATTGCAAAAAGGTAGGAGCTCCTTCTTTCTTTCTGCTGCATAGCGTTCCTTCATGGAAATATGCAAAATTTTTATCCACTCATTTATTGATGGGAACGTATGTTGCTTCCAACACTTAGCTATTATAAATTGTGCTGCTATGAAAATTGGGGTTCATAGGTTATTTTGAATTCATGTTTCAGGATTCTTAGTGTATAGTCCCAACAGTGGAATTGCTTGGTCAAAAGGCAATTCCATTTCTAATTTTCTGAGGAAATTCTATACTGTTTTCCACAGTGGCTGCACCAGTCTGCATTCCCACCAACAGTGCACTAGGGTTACTTTTCTCCACAACCTCCCCAGCACTTGTGGTATGTTGACTTGTTTGTGAAGGACATTCTCACCAGGATGAAGTGGTATCTCAGTGTAGTTTTAATTTGCATCCATCTGATGGATAGTGATGCTGAGCATACTTCAAATATCTCTGGGTCCTCTGCATGTCTCTCTGAAGAAGTGTCCATTCAGGATCTTTGCCCATTTTTTAATTGGATTGTTTGTCTTACTAGAGTGGGGTTGTGTATAAGCTTTATATATTTTGGAGATCAAACACTTGTCCAAGGTATCATTGGCAAATATATTTCCCTATACAGTTGGTTCCCTTTTCATTTTGCTGATGTTTTCTTTAGCCTTGCAGAAGCTTTTTATTTTTATGAAGTCCATTTGTTTATTTTTTTCCTTTATGTCCCTAGCTCTTGGGGATGTATTGGTGAAAATATTGCTGCATGGAGAATCTCAGATTTTCCTGCCTATGTTCTCCTCTAGGACTTTTATGGTGTCGAGACTTATATTTAAGTCTTTAATCCATCATGAGTTTATTTTTGTGTATAGTGTAAATTGGTGGTCGAATTTCATTTTTGTGTGTGCATGTTGTTCTCCAGATCTCCCAAAACCATTTGTTGAAGAAGCTATTTTTATTCCACATTATGCTTCTGTCACCTTTGTCCAATTTTAATTGAACATAAAGACTTGGGTTTATTTCTAGGCTCTCTATTCTGTTCCTTTGATCCATGTGTCTGTTCTTATGCCAGTTCCTGACTGTTTTTGATTAATGTGCCCTTGTAATATAGTTTGATATCAGGTATTGTGATCCCTCCTACTATATCCATCATTCTCAAAATTTTTGCAGCTATTTGGGGTCATTTATGGTTGCATATAAATTTTTGAAATATTTGTTCCATATCTGTGAAAGGTGGCACTGGTATTTTAATAGTGATCGCATTGAACCTATACCTGCTTTGGGTAGTATGGACATTTTGATGGTGTTAATTCTTCCAATCCATGAATATTTTGCATGCTTCCATTTACTTGTGTCTTCCTTAATTTCTTTCTTCAGTGTTGTGTATTTTCTGAGTACAGCCCCTTGGTTAGGTTTATTGCTAGGTACTTTATTTTTCTTGCTATATAAAATGGGATTTTTTTCCTGGTTTAATCTTCTGATATTTCACTGTTGGTGTACAAAAATGCCTTTGATTTCTGAACCCTGCTGTTTTGCCAAATTCACTTATTAGGCTGAGTAGTTTTTTGGTGAAGTCAATAGGATTTTCTATGTACACTAACATGTCATCTGCAAAAATAAATGACCATTTTGCTTCCTCTTTTCCAATTTGGATGCCTATTATTTCTTTCTTCTGTCTGATTGCTATGGCTAGTATTTCCAATATTATGTTGAATAGAAAAGGTGAAAGCTGATATCCTTGTCTTGTTTGTGATCTTAGTGGGAAAGATTTTAGTTTTTGCCCATTGACTATGATGTTGGCTGTAGAGTTCTCTTAAATGGCCTTTATTATATTGAGGTATGCTCTCTCTATTCCCATCTTGCTAAGTGATTTTATCACAAATGGGTGCTGTACCTTATCAAATGCTTTTTCCTCATCTGTTGACATGATCATGTAAATTTTGTCTATCCTTTTCTTTATGTGCTGTATTACATTTATTGATTTGGGTATGCTGTACCATTCCTGCATCCCTGGGATAAATCCCACTTGATCACTGTGTATGATCTTTTTAGTGTGTTGCTGGATGCAGTTTGCCAACATTTTGTTTACAATTTTAGCCTCTATGTCATCAGAAATATTGGCTTGTAGTTTTCTTTCTTTGTTGTGTCTATCTGTTTTGGGGATTAGGATGATGCTGGCTTCATAAAAAGAGATTCAGAATCTTTCTTCTTCTTAAATTTTGTGGAATAGCCTGTGAAGGATAGGGGATAACTCTTCCTTAAAGGTTTTTTAAGTTCTCCTGTGAAACCATCTGGTCCAGGAGTTTTGTGTGTTGGGAGATTTTTTTGACTATTACTTTAATTTTTTCAGCTATTATAAATCTGTTCAGGCTTTCTGCTTCTTCTTCATTCAGTGTTAGGAAATTATATTTTCTAGAAATTTGTCCATTTCACCAAGGTTTTTAAATTTCTTGGCATATAGTTCTTTGTAGTAATTTTTTACAATCCTTTGTATTTCTGTGGATCAGTTGTAATCTCTCATCTTTCATTTTTTATTTACCTTATTTGAGTCCTCTCTCTGTTTTTCTTGTTGAGTCTGCTTAAAGGCTTGTCAATTTTGTTTATTCAAAGATCTAACTCCTGGAATTATTGATCCTGTGGAGTATTGTTTTAGTCTGTATGTCATTTAGTTCTGCTCTGATCTTGGTTATTTCTTTTATTCCACTCACCCTGGGCTTTGTTTGTTATTGTTCCTCCAGTTCTTGTAGATGTAGGGTCAGATTGTTTATTTGAAGTGTTTCTATATTTTTTAGATAGGTCTCTATTGCTATGAACAGGATTCCTCTCAGGACTGCCTTCACCGTGTCCCATAAGTTTTGGTCTGTTGTGAGTTCATATTCATTTGTCCCCAGAAACTTTTTTATTTCTTCCTGATTCTCATTCTTAACCCATTCATTGTTTAATAGTATCTTATTCAATGTCCAGGAATTTGAATGTTTTTGAGTTTTTTCCTTGAGGTTGACTTCTAGTTTCAGGCCTTTGTTGTCTGAGAAGATGCTTGATATGATTTCAACTTTCTTCAATTTGTAGAGGTTGTTTTTGTGTCCTATCATGTGGTCTATCTTTGAAAATGCACCATGTGCTTTTAAAAAGAATGTATATTTTGCTTTTGGGGGCTGAAAATTTATATATATATATATATTTATATATATATATTTATATATATATTTATATATATCTGTTATCTTTTCTATATCTGATATCATATATATAATCTGTTAACTCTATTTGATCTATGGCATCATTCAATGCCTCAATATCCTTGTTGACATTTTGTTTGGAAGATCTATCCTTTTTTTTTGACAGCTGGGTGTTAAAATCCCCCAGCATAAGTGTGTTGTTGTCTATATCTTTCATGAAGCCCTCCAAGATTTTGCTTCTATATTTGATGCATATATGTTTACAATGCTTATGTCTTCTTGATGGTTTCTTCCCTTGAGTATTATGAAGAGAACTTCTGGGTCTCTTTTTATGACCTTTGTTTTGAAGTCTATTTTGTCAGATATAAGTATTGCTACCCTGGCTTTTTTTTTTTCAGTCCATTTGCTTGGGATATTTTTTTCAAATGCTTCATTTTCAGTCTGTGTAGGTGTTTAATTCTGACGTGGGTCCCAGGTAGGGAGCAAATGTGTGTGTGAGGTTTTCTTACCCATTCAGCTACTCTGTATCTTTTGATTGGAGCATTTAACCCATTTACATTTAAGGTTGTTACTGATAGGTACTTACTCATTGCCATTTTACTCCCTTCATACCTGTGTCCTCTTCCTCTCATTCTTTTACTTCCTTTTCTGAAAGCAGTCTCTTTAGCATATCTTGCAATGGTGGTTTCATGGAAATATATTCTTTTAGCCTTCTTTTGTCCAGGAAGCTCCTTTTGTCGACTTCCATTTTATTTGAGAGTCTTGCTGTGTAGAGAAGCCTTGGTTGCACAGGCCTTTGCTTTTCATTGATTGGAATATTTCTTGCCATTCCCTTCTGTCTTGTAATATTTTTTTTGAGAAGTCAGCTGTTAGCCTTACTGCCTGTTTCACCCTTGCTGCCTTTAAGATTCTTTTTTTGTCTTAGAATTTTGTTATTTTCATTCTGACGTGTCTTGGAATGTGCCTCTTTGGATTCCTCTTGATTAGGAACCTCTGTGCTTCCTGAATTTGTGTGACTTTTTGTCCTATCAAATTAGGGAAGTTTATCAGCATTATTTTTTTAAACAGGCTTTCTATGCCTTGCTCTTCTTCTCCTTTTGGTATACCTATTATATGGATATTATTATGTTTCATGTTGTCCTGTGGTTCCCTTGACCCCTTTTCATTCTTTTTGAGTCTTTTTTGCCTATCTTGCTCTTTCTGGGTGTTTTTTTCTACCTTGTCCTCCAGCTCGCTGATTCAATCCTATGCTTCATCTAGCCTGCTTTTGATTCTTCCTCCTGTGTCCTTCAATTCAGAAATTGTATTCTTTATTTCCCATTGGCTCTTCTTGATAATTTCTATTTTCCTTTTTCATGGTGATATAGTTTCCAGTAAGCTCCTCATAGTTTCCCTGTAGTTTTTGGTAATTCTCAGTGAACTCATTGAGCTTCCTTATAACCACTGTTTGAACTCAATATCTGATAGTTGACTTAGCTCCATTTCATTTAGCATTCTTTCTGAGTCTTCCTCCTTTTCTATCATTTGGGGTTTGTTTCTTTGTCTTCTCATTATTTGTAAGACTACTTGTTAGCTTTTGCTTCTTAAATTGATCTGTTCTGACTCCTTGGGTTTGAGGTATTATTTTCTGTGGTAGAATACCTGTGAGATTCAGTGGTATAGTATCCTTGATCTCCTGAACTTTCTTTATTGGGATGCCACTTATTCCATTTATGTTGGCTCTCTGGACATTAAGACTATCATAAGAAAGGATACAAATAAGCTATAATATAAACTCTAGTTACTTAATATGTATAAACTTGCTGGATAAGAAATGAATGTTAAAAAGCTATACAGAAAAGAAAATATCGCTAATCATGGAGAAGACCACAGTGGATTTCATTTAGGTAGACTCTAGTATTTATGATTGTTTTTCCTTTCTGAATCTGCCTCTGGTGATGTCAGATGCTGACTTTGCCTGACCTTAGGCATCCTGTTGGATACTTTTAGTGATCTGCTGTCACTGGCTGTCTCTTTCAATTGTTAGTTTAGTCACTTTGCACTCAGCATTGAGGCTTAAGCCCCATAGGGTGGGGCAGAATCCCTTCTGGGGTTGGGGCTATTGTTTTCCATCGAGGTGCTGCAGTTTGGAGAGACGTGGTCTGCCTAAGCAGAATGGTTATTGCCCTAGGGTCGATGACTCAGCACCAGGATCCCAACAGCTTCTCTCTCAGTTATATACCCTATGTTTCTGTCCCTAGTCTTTCAGGCATCTCTAGCCTTCTCTGCTGTCACTCTTGCTGGAGCTCCAGGCAAGTGGCTATCTATGAAAATTTGTGTGTTGGCCCTTCAAATGGCTCTTTGCCCCTCAAGCCATTCATCTCTGGCAGGGAGCAACCCTGCTATATTTCACTGATGGTTGTCATCTGCACATTTTTGGGTCTAATGCTGTAGTCTGGGGATCCCAGCTTAAGGTTTAAACCCATTCTTCTCAAGGGGACCCAACAGGCCACTTAATTATCCCTCTAGTCCTGCTGCCTGTGGTTGCTCAACCAGACTTCTTGAGTCTCCACTGTACTCCTTACCTAATGGGTTGTGCCAAAACTGATTCTTTTGTCCATCCAAGGTTATAAGGCATCTCTCTCAATATTGTTCCATTGTTTGTTCTGTATTATTTGTCCACAATTTAGTTGTAATTCCAGATTTGTCCTAGAAGGAGGTTAGTGTGGCTTTCATTCACTCCTCCATGATCTTGCCTTCTCTAGAACTTATGTTGTATCAGCCCAATTCACCAGTGTTCTATTTCAAATATTTCTATCAAATGTTTATATAGAAGAAGTAGCCTTTAAAATATGCAAGATATTAAAGTATCCTCAACATAAGACAGAGTGATAATGGAGAAGTAGTCAGTGAATAAAGTGATTAAATATGCTTAGTTGGAGGTGAGGTCAAAGGGCAGAAGAGACAGGAAAGTCCATACACATGCACAGGTACACACAGTTACATATACACACAGGTACATACAGATACATATACATATATGCACACTGGTACACACAGATACATACATAAATGAGCTGCATGAGGAAAAAAGAAATTATATGTCATTATTTGAAAAAAATGTTAAATGTACAAATTTTAAACAACTTCAAGTTTATGTAAATCAAATGTTCAATAAATTGTTAAGGAAAAGAAGCCAGCCCTGTTGCCAAGAACAGAGGAAAGCCAACTGGCAGGTGGAGGGTATGGTTCCTTAGAGATACCACCCCTCAGCCTCACACTACCCCTCAGGGAAAGTACATTGTGGGGACTGAGCTCTGCACCTCAAATTATTTGGAAGTAAAATAACAAAACTAAGCCTTATAAATGTACCCCAAATATTGTTTATTAAATTGTTTAATAAACTCTTAAAGGAAGTAGCATAACATTTCCTTGAGGTATTTAGAATGCCATGAAAATTTTTCATTTCCTGGCCTCTGTGCCTGGAAAAAAATAAATAAGAATTTCATAAAAATTGAGTCATAAACCAAAGTAAAGTAAAGTTATAGAAGACAGTGGACCTTTAAGACAATGAATATTCTTGGCCTTTGCTCCTATTTTCTTCTTTATATGTGTATCTTTTTAGTAGATATTTATGCACTATTAGCCTAGCACTACAGAGTGACAGTGACTGAAAAAGTAACTATTTTACAAATATTTGCTGTACGATGAATCAACTTTCTATACTCATAGCTATTTAAAATACTTTAGAATATTAAATTAAACTCTAAGAAAACTTTAAAGCAAAGAATTAATGTGACAATCACATTCTTAATAGTTTTATTTTTTCATATTCCTCTAATTATGATACTGAATTGAAACTTAATATGCTTCTTTTAGAAACTCAATTATCATGATGCAATAGGGGTTTAATAATAACAAATTCCTTGCAAAATTAAGTAATTATGGTGAAAGACATTTATTCATGTCTGTAGGCAACAATATTTTATCATTAGTTGAAATCATCTCAGTATTTTTTCATCTTAATATAATTATACTATTACACATTGAAGAAATAAGAAATGTCACAAGTTTTTGGAATTTGTAGCAATTCATTGTGTTTTATTTTCCAGATGTAATATGTTCACTCAAATGCAAATGTACATCTTTTGAAGACAAAGTAACAGCCAAGGAACTGTGCTAATCATTGTCCATTGTTTCTATTATGCATGAGTATAAAATTTACAAAACCAGTTACCAAATGTCTTTGCTTCTGCGAGGACCATTTACAAATAAACACACTCTAAAGAAACAAAAATATAAAACATTGCAAGTTTTTTTTTCCATCAGACACTATTGTTTATTTATTTATTAATTTATTTTTTACTTTTTTTATTGATGTTTGAATACAGTTGTCTCCATTTTCCAACAGCACTTTACCGAAACCCACCTCCTACCCTTAATCTCACTACCCCTTGCCTCCATCCATGGGTCCCTAATTCTTGTTCATTTATGTCCCTTTCCCTTCTTTCCCAAGTTATTTTCCTCTCCACTCCCATCTGGTTACTGTCAGTTTGTTGTCAATTTCAAGGTCTCTGGCTATATTTGCTTGCCAATTTGTTTGGTTAATTAGGTTCCACTTGTAGGTGAAATCCTATGGTATTTGTCTTTCACTGCTTGGCTTACCTCACTTTGAATAATGCTCTCCAGTGCCATCCATGCTATCATAAAGGGTAGGAGCTCCTTATTTCTTTCTGCTGAATAGTATTCCATCCTGTAAACATACCATAGTTTTTTGATCCACTCATTTACAGATGGGCACCAAACCTACTTCCAGCACTTGGCTATTATAAATTGTGCTGCTATGAACATTGCGGTTCATAGGTTCTTTTGAATTAATGTTTCAGGATTTTTAGGGTATAAACCAGCAGTGAAATTTCTGGGTTAAAAGGCAATTCCATCTTTAGTTTCTTGAGGAAATTCCATAGTATTTTCCACAGAGGCTGCACCACTTTGCATTCCCACCAACAGTGCACTAGCGTTCCTCTTTCTCCACATCCTGTCCAACACTTTTCGTTTGTTGATTTGTTTATGATGGCCATTCTCACTAGTGTGAAGTGGTATCTCACTGTGGTTTTAATTTGCATCTCTCTGGTGGCTAGTGATGCTGACCATCCTTTCATATGTCTCCGGACACTCTATATGTCCTGCTTTGAGAAGTGTCTGTTCTGGTCATTTGCCCATTTTTTAATTGGATTGTTTGTCTTCCTGGTATGGTGTCATGTGAGTTTTTTGTGTATTTTGGAGATCAAACCCTTGTCCCAGGTATCATTGGAAAATATGTTTTCCCATACAGCTGGTTCCCTTTTCATTTTGCTAATGTTTCTTTTAGCCATGCAGAAGCTTTTTGTTTTGATGAAGTCCCATTTGTTTATTCTTTTCTCTATATCCCTTGCTCTAGGGGGACATACAGGTGAAAATGTTGCAGCATGGAATATCTGAGATTTCCCTGCCTATCATCTTCTCTTGGACTTTTATGGTATCATGACTTATATTTAAGTCTTTTATGCATCTTGAGTTTATTTTTATGTATGGTGTAAGTTGGTGCTCGAGTTTCCTTTTTTAGCATGTAGCTGTCCAGATCTCCCAACACCATTTCTTGAAGAAGCTTTGATTCCATTTTATGTTTCTGTCCCTTTTGTGGAATATTAATTGACCATAGAGACTTGGGTTTATTTCTGGGCTCTCTATTCTGTTCTGTTGATTTATGTTTTTGTTCTTATGCCAGTATCATAGTGTTTTGATAACCATGGCCTTGTAATATAGTTTGATGTCAGGTATGGTGATCCCATCTACATTGTTCTTTCTCAAAACTGCCACAGCTATTCAGAGTTGTTTTATGGTGTCATATAAATTTTTGAAGTGTTTGTTCTATATCTGTGAAATATGTCATTGGTATTTTAATAAGGATTGCATTGTATGTATAAATTGCTTTGGGTAGTATAGACATTTTGATGATATTAATTCTTCCAATCCATGAACATGGTATATACTTCCATTTATTGGTGTCTTCCTTATTTCTTTCTTCAGTGTTGTGTAGTTTTCTGAGTACAGGTCTTTTATCTCCTTGGTTAGCTTTATTCTGAGATATTTTGTTTTTCTTGTTGCTGTAGTGAAAGGAATTTTTCCCCTAATTTCTGTTCCTGATATTTCATTGTTGCTGTACAAAAATGTCTTTGATTTCTGAATATTGACTTTGTATCCTTCTGTGTTGCCAAATTCACTTATTAGATTGAGGTGGAGTGTATAGTATTTTCTATGTACACTACCATGTCATCTACAAACAATTACAGTTTTACTTCCTCCTTTCCAATTTGGATGCCAATTATTTCTTTCTTCTTGTCTGATTGCTATGGCTAAAATCTCCAAGATTATGTTGAATAGAAGTGGTGAAAGCTGACATCATTGTCTTGTTCCTGATCTTAGTGGGAAAGCTTTGAGTTTTTGCCTATTGAGTTAGATATTGGCTGTAGGCCTCTTGTATACGTCCTTTATCATATTGAGGTATACTCCCTTTATTCCCACTTTGCCGAGTGCTTTTTTCACAAATAGGTGCTGTCCCTTATCAAATGCTTTTTCTGCATTTATTCATATGATCTGCGATATTGGCCTATAGTTTCTTTTCTTTGCTGTGCCTTTATATGGTTTTGGGATTTGGATGATTCTAGCTCCATAAAAAGAGTATGGTAGTCTTCTGTTTTCTTGGATTTTTTGGAAAATTCTGTGAAGGATAGGGGTTAGATCTTCCTTAAATATTTTATGAAATTCTCCTGTGAAATGATCTGGTACAGGGCTTTTGTGTGTTGGGAATTTTTTGATTACTGCTTCAATTTCATCAGCTGTTATTGGTCTGTTCATATTTTCTACTTCGTTTAGTTTTGGAAGATTATATTTTTCTAGAAATTTTTCCATTTCACCTAGGTTTTCAAATTTCTTGGCATATAGTTCTTTATAGAAATTTCTTACAATCCTTTGTTTTTCTCTGCTATCAGTTGTAATTTCTCCACTTTCATTTCTGATTGTGTTTATATGGGTCCTCTCTGTCTTTTTTTGGTGGATCTGCTTAAGGGCTTGTCCATTTTGTTTATCTTTTCAAAGAACCAACTCCTGGATTTATTGATCCTTAGATTTGTTTCTTAAATTAGTTTCAACATTGTTTAATTGTGCTCTGACCTTGATTATTTCCTTCCTTCTACCTGCTCTGGCCTGTCTTCATTGTTGTTCCTCAAGTTCTTGTAGATGTAGGGTTTGGTTGTTTATTTGAAATGTTTCTGTCTTTTTTAGGTAGGCCTGTATTGTTATGAACTTCCCTCTCAGGATTGCTTTCTCTATGTCTCATAAGTTTTGGACTGTTGTGAGTTAATTTTCATTTGCTTTCAGAAACTTTTTGATTTTTTCCTTGATCTTATTCTTAATTTATTCATTGTTTAATAACATGCTATTCAATCTCCATAAGTTTGAGTGCTTTTGAATTTTTTCCTTGGAGTTAGTTTCTAGTTTCAGGCCCTTGTGGTCTGAGAAGATGCTTGATATGATTTCAATTTTCTTGAATTTGTTGAGGTTGGTATTGTGTCCTATCATGTGGTCTATCTTTGAAAATGTTTCATGTGCATTTGAAAATAATATATATTCTGTTTCTTTGGGATGAAAGGCTATATATATATAATTAGTGAATTCCATTTGATCCAATATCCCTGTTGATATTTTGTTTGGAAGATCTATTCATTTTTGACAGTGGAGTGTTAAAATCCCCTAGTATAAGTGTGTTGCTGTCTATATCTTTCTTAAAATCCTCCAAAAATTTCCTAATGTATTTGGGTGCTGCTATTTTGGGTGCATATATGTTTATTATGTTTATGTCTTCTAGATTGATTCTTCCCTTGAGTATTATGAAGTGTCCTTCTGTGTTTCTTTTTATGGCCTTTGTTTTGAAGTCTATTTTGTCAGACATAAGTATTGCTATCCAGGGGTTTTTTTTTTCTGTCTGTTTGCATGGAATTTTTTTTTTCTAGCCCTTCACTTTCAGTCTGTGTAGGTCTTTTGTTTTGAGGTGGATCTCTTGTAGGCAGCATATGTATGGGTCATGCTTTCTTATCCATTCAGCTATTCTATGTCTTTTGATTAGAGCATTATTCCATTTGTGTTTAAGGTTATTATTAATAGGGACTTATTCATTGCCATTTTAATCCCTCTGTACCTTTGTTCCTTTCTCTCTCACTGTTTTTATTCCTCTTCTTAAAGCTGTCCCTTTAGCATATCCTTCCATACTGGCTGGTGGAGGTGTATTTTTTGAGGCTTCTTTTGTCTGGGTAGCTCCTTATTTGGCCTTCCATTTTAATTGAAAGCCTTGTTGAATAGACTAGTCTTGGGTGCAGGCCTGTGTTTTTCATTACTTGGAATATTATTTGCCATTCCTTCTGGCTTGTAATGTTTCTTTTGAGAAGTCAGCTGCTAGCTTTATTGGAGTTTCCTTGTATGTTATTTCCTGTTTCTCCCTTGGTGCCTTCAAGGTTCTGTTTTTCTTGGAATTCTGCCATTTTAATTAGGATGTGTCTTTCAGTGGGCCTCTTTGAGTTCCTCTTGATTGGGACCCACTCTGCTTCCTGGATTTGTGTGGCTTCTTCTCTCATCAAATTAGGGAAGTTTTCCATCATTACTTTTTCAAACAGGTTTTCTATCCCTTTCTTCTCTTCTCCTTATGGTATCCCTATTTTATGGATATCATTGCATTTCATGTTGTCCTGCATTTCGCTTAACCCCTGTTCATTTGTTTTTCAGTCTTTTTTTTTTTTCTTACTCTTTTTGGGAGGTTTTTCTATTTTGTCCTCCAGCATACTGATTTGATCATCTGCTTCATCAAGCATGATTTTGAATCCTTCTACTGTGTTGTTTAATTCAGAAATTGTATTCTTCATTTCTTCTTGGCCCTTGTTGATTGTTTCTATGTATTTTTTTTTTATGCTGCTATAGTTTGCAAGAAGATCCTGGTAACTTTGTGTAGTTTGGGGTAGTTCTCACTCAGTTCATTGAGCTTCCTTATAACCATTGTTTTGAACTCAATATCTGATAGTTGACTTGCCTCTATTTCATTTATCATTCTTTCTGAGTATTTCTCTTTTCCTTTAGATGGGGGTTTGTCTCTTCCCATTGTTGTTTGGACTTTTCTTGTTTTCCTTCTTGTCTTAAATTGATCTGTTTTGACTTTCTCACTTTGTGGAGTGAACTTCTATGGTGTGAGGTCTGTGAGATACAGTAGTTCAGGCTCCTTGATTGATGCAGACACCAGACCTCAGTGTCCGAGTCATTATGGATGAAATGAGACATTCACACAGACTCCCAAGTCTAGTTGAAGAAAAGGGGCAGCATGGCTTTTCTCTCAAGGGGAGCAAAAGCTGTGCCCTCTGTCATGACAGGCCTATATTTCTATCTCTGGGCACATTACATGATCATCGTCATTTACTATGCACAAATTCACTTTAGGTGGTTACCTTTTATGGAAAACAATGGAGCCAGTGCTGCTAATCACATCACAGAAGAGGGATATTTGTAAATGAAAAGGCAAAAGTGGTTGAACCAGTTACACTCATCCTTGGAAGGTTTAGCATAGATTTTAGGAAGTTACTTTGCAGTAAATGTTCTCAGTTCAGGGTAAGGGAGTTTTTTAGCAAAAGCAAGGCTCAAAGCAGCCTAGGCACATTGCAGGCCTGATTTTCCATGGGAGAACCTACCCATGGTCATGGGTCCTGTGCATCTCTGAGTGGGAGCTGGGCCCATGCCACACAGAATGGTCTCCTACACTTGATCACCTGAACTTGTTGTTCTTGGAATGTCTCTTATGCCTTTATACTCGTTTTTTTGTTGTAATTGGGTTTTGATTATTGTTGGGTCATTCTTTTGTGGGCTTTTCCCTGTCACTTGTTGCCTGAGGGTCACTTCACCCACCATGTCTTATGTGCTGTTGTGCAGGTGCTGTCTCAACAAAACCACAGAGTCCAAGAAACAAACCCACACTCTTAAATATATCTCCCTCCAACAATTCCACTATCAAAAGCAAATGAACCAGTATTAATAAGAGTGTAATAAGATTAAGATTATTATAAGAAAAGAGTGGATATGAGATGACCTATTGAAAGAGAAATGATTTTGAGAGGGTAGAAGGAACAGCACTAATAGGAGTTGTGGGTTGGAGCAATGAAAGGAGAGAAAGTAAAATTTATCTCATTAATAATGAAAGGGAATGAAAACTGTGGAATGGAGTATGAGAAGGGAAGCATATAATATTAGGTTTAAACAGAGATTAAAATAGTATAAAATAAAATAAAGCAACAGAGAAAAAGAAAAAGGAAGGAAAATATTAAATAATTAATGGAAATATAGGGACCAAATTGGAGAGAAAGATCCACCAGAGTACTATCAACAACAAATGAGCTAAAATTAATATAGGTGGTATGGGAATAAGGGGGTGGGGGGAAGAAACAGAAAAGTTTAAGAGATGTTTAGAGGAATAGGAAATGGCTTTGTAATGATAGAAGGAGAGGTAATGCTAAGAGTGAATGACAAAAACTAGACTAAGTGAGGAAAAAATTATTTGGGATGTAAAAGAAAAAAAGGAGAACAAAGAACAATAAAAGGTTAGGATGAAAGAGAAACAGAAAAAAGACAAAAAAAGAAAAAGAAAGAAAAAACAGGCTAAGAGAGCATAATTAATGTTTGAGTCAAAAAAAAAAAGAGTAGAAGAGGGGTCCAGTAAAATGTGTTATTTGAAATATAGAATTAGTGAAGCTCTATAGATAATCTTGAAAAAAACAGTGTAACAACTACCCTACCCACAATCAACTAGCAAATTTTGTTAGAGGTGTAGAAAGAACATGGGTATTTTAATAGATGGGCAAAAGAATGTGAAATAACCCTTGACAAGAGAATTCATTTCGAGTGTCTGGACAGGGGAGAAATAGTAAGAGCATGGAATGAGAACAAGTTGTAGCTAGAGAGAAAACCAAATTTGAAATGAGAATATTGCAAGGAAAGAGAAAGGTAAGATGGGTTAAGAGAAGGGAGAGGCAAAATATGGGGATTGAAATACACTATGGTATAAAATACCATATTCTATACAAAGCCGCTGGATAGAAAATGAATGTTATAAAGTTATGCAGGAAAGGAGATATCACAAATCATGAAGGAGACCACAGTGACATTTGTCTCTGTAGTCTCTTATATTTACCACTGTTTTTTTTTTTTTTTCTTTCTGAATCTGCTTCTGGTGATGTCAGATGTTGACCCTGTGTGACCTTAGGCAGCCTGTTAGATACTTCCAATGATCTGCTGTCACTGGCTGTCTCTTTGAATTTTTAATCTGGTCACTCTGCATTCAGCAGTGGGGTTTAAGCACCATAGGGCAGGACTGAAGCCTTTCTGCAGTGGGAGCTATTGTTTCCCCTCAGGTAGCTGCTGCTTGGAGGGGGTAGTATGTCTGAGCAGGATGATTGCTGTGTATGGGAGTTGGCTCTGCACTAGATCCCAGGAGCTACTTTCTCAGTTCTCTCCCCAAAGCCTCCATTCCCAGTCTTTCCTCAAGTCTCTCTAGTCTACTCTGCCCCTCCTTTGCCAGTGATCTACTGTCTCTGGCTGTCTCCTTCGGTTGCTTATCTGGTTAGTAGAACTCAGCACTCAGGCTTAAGCACCAAAGGACCAGGACAGACACCCTTCTTGGGTCAGGGATATTGCTTCCCCTCAAGCTACTGCCATTCAGAGAGTAGTGGTCTGCCTGAGAACAAAGGCTGCTGGCATCTTGACTCAGCACTGGGATCTCAGTGACTACTCTCTCAGTTCTCTCCCTAGAGCCTCTGTACCCAGTCTCTCCTCAAGCATCTCTAGTCCACACTGCCCCTGCCTTTGCCTGAGCCCAGGGTAAGTGGCTGCAAATGAAAATTTGTGTGTTGGCCCTTGAAACAGCCCTTGTGTGTTCAACTGCCTGTCTCTGGCAGAGAGCAATCCTGCTGTTTTTTCCACTGGCTATTAGCTGTGTACTTTTTGGGCTCTGGAGTTCTAGGCTAGGAATTATAGCTTAGAGTTTAAACCCCAATCTTCTTTGGAGGATCCAACCAGCATCTTAATTATCTCACCAATGCTGCCACTCATGGGCATCCAACCAGCCTTCTCGAGTCTCCACCACACTCCTTACCAGACTGGTTGTGCCGAAACTGGTTCTTCTGTCTGTCTAAGGTTGTATGGCTTCTCTCTGGCTATTGCTCAGTTGTTTGTTCTAGGTGGTTTCTCCACAACTGAGTTGTAATTCCAGATTGGTCCTGGGAGGTTGGTGTGACTTCCATTCACTCCTCTGCCATCTTCCAAGAGCCCACCCCATAAAACTCTGACATCAATAATCTTGACTGTGCTAATACCATATAAATATGTCATAAAAGAGGCCTATGCTCTATGATTCTTGTTAATTAGTAACTAAAATCCTGGCCAGACCAGGCTACTGACTGAATCTGTCTTGGCCACCACCACCTCCTACCTTCCCAGCAAGTTTTTTTTCTGATTAATATTGGTGTCAATCAAATGCCAAAGAGATTCTACATATGTAATTCCAATAACACTTATGACCTCTCAGATATAGTTTTCTTTAGCACCTTGTAGCTTTGGGGGGTCTTGCTCTCCTGCCTCACAAGAGTCCTTTTGCCCACAACATTTTTCATTTTCTTACCACAAACCAGACCTCAATCATTTCCACACCCATGGCATTAACTTCTTTGTAAACAGGTCTTCATAGACAACAGTACCTCACACCCTGGATGAATAATCCTAGCTCAATCCACTTATATGAAAGCTAAATATGGAAAACATTCTTTAGGCCTAAATAGAATTTTTGATAAATATTTTTTTCCAAAACATAAAAGTATGGCAAAGTATCACCCTTCATAATGTAAGTCCTGTGCTTTTGGCCTAATTAAGGAATTTCTCAAAGATAATTTGAGTCTCTACAACTTTGTGCCCTTGTGTTTTGTCTCTAGATCTGAACTCTGGACATGTTCACTCTCCTATAGTTATATAATTAGTGCTTTCTTCCTCATCTACACAGTAGTTTACAGGATGATAGGGGCATATCTCTGTGTGATAGAGCAGCACATTCCTGATGGCTGGCATGTAGGCCCTATGTGCACTCACTCACTTGGGGAACATTGAATGGGTCCTGTGGAGGCTCACCGGGTTGCCCCATACCACAAACTCATTGAAGAAATCTCTTCCTTTTTTTTCAATGACTGGTGCAACTCCATTCTAAGAGCTATTTTCCTAACCAATAAACATTTGTTTTTCTTTTTTATTAAAATTATTGGGGTGACATTGGTTAATAAAATTATATAGGTTTCAAGTATACAATTCTATTTGAATGAGTAAAAGTAATGCTAAGGTTTGGGCTAGAAAATCTTAGAATATGTTCTAATGTTTCACTTAATGTTTGGGAAATAATCTAAGCTTCTAAAATCTTGCTTCTTATCTTCTGGAAACAGTTTTATGCTCACCATATAGACCATCTCCTGAGTATGTGAGGATCATTATAGCCTCTAAAACATTTTCTTCATTTAAATATCTCAACAGTATAGACATAATAGTCAAACTGCTGGCTGACTGTTGAGAGTGAAATAAATATAACAAGGAGAGGCTTGCTCTAGAAAGAGCAGTTCAAGGGTGTTGTGTGCTTTTGGATAATTTGCTCTCATAAACAATAATTAACATTAGGTAGACCATCAGAACTTAAAATGACCTGCTCACCTGGGTTTGTCTCTACAACAGGTGTTTTAGGGCGTTTTTTACACTCCCTTACCAGATTAATCATTTTCATAACATATACATTTGCAGGGACAATGTGACAAATGATAAACAAAATAAGGTCATTTTATTTGATTAAGGACAAGAGTGATTTATGCAAAGTAGCATTAAAACTGACTATTTAAATAACACATTGGCTCCCCTTCCCAGCACTAAAGCAAAGTGGTGTGATGTGCAGAAATGATGGATGAGGGGCAATGGGAAGCATATTAATTTACAAGGCTGCTTAAACTTTCTGCAAATATATTCAAAAGTTTTGCATTAAGAACCTCATTTAATACTTAGAATAAAGGTGTGAGACAAATACTATTAGTTTATCTTTCAGATGAGAAAACTGAGGCAGACAGCATTTGTCCAAGATGCAGTCTTTTTTAAGACTGCATGACCCTGGAGACTGAGCTCCTAGACTCCACAAGGGATTCATAAAAGTCAGGAAAGTTATCTTTATTGTGCAATCACATCCCAAACACATTATTTCACAGTGGTCATTTTTGCAACCTTAGGCTTGAGTTTTGACTTCCATACCCTTGCCATGACTCCTTGAGGGCAGTCTCTCACCCTGAGGTCAAGGCTGTGATTAAATTAGTTTGTACTAATACAATGAGTGGACAGGATACTATTACTGCCAAGAAGCTGGAAATTTGCTCCTGTAACTGCTGTTGCTCCTTCCGTTCCTGACTTCGGACAAGGTCATGTGCTGGTAGGGCACTCCCTGCCAGAACCTGAGAAGACCACAAACAACATAGATGTGAGCACTGGCCATAGGGGCCACAGCCTGAAACACCACAGGGCAGCAGAACTGTAGCCATGCACACAGCATGTGAATGGGAAAGATATCTCAAAGCTCCTGATATTATGGAGTCAGTGAGGATACAACATAACTTAGAGAAATATGACAATTCATTTTAGAGCATCTAGGACAGAGTCTCAGATCTAAATTGATCATTGCTATCAAATTACAGTACAAAACCTAACTTGTCATAGTTCTCCTTTTAATGTATATGGAAAGCAGAAAGTTTTTCTAGAAAAATATGTTTATTTGACATAGAATACTGTTTTTCAATGTATTTTGGTTCTTTAATGGCAAGAAAGGGCTTCTATGGAAACAGATATCCTCAGAATGTCAGGTGATAGGAGTCATTAATTTTATTTCAGCATCAGGTGCTCCAGGTGGGCAGTTTTTATGCATAATCCCAGCATGGTTCCTGACGATGTGGGCAGTGCTTTACTGCACATGTGTTGATCAAAGTAATTTTCTCCATGATTGGACTGGACTGGCTTGGGGTGGACCCAGAGCCATGGGTGTCACTGGAGGGGCAGAAAGGACAGAAGTCTGACAGCAGAGGCAGTGGCAGAAGCTGAGGAATAAAAGGACAATTGCAATTTCCTTACATAACTGTGATCACTTTATATCACATGTATATTCTTTGAGCTTATGCGCACTCTGTGATCAATTTAATATATTTGTTATGATATGTGGGAAGGGCTACCTTTTGAAAGTATTTATCACACTACTTCAGTGCAGAAGTTGGCAGAAGTTTGCATTTACTGTAGAGTTGGCTCCAGGTGTGACAGATGTGATTTACTGGGCTAATGAAAAAATAACAAATGCTGATCCATAGACACATTTGAGTGAAGTGGAAAGTTAAAAGACCAAGTCACATTTTCAAAAGAAGACATTTGCAAGAGTTTCACAAGAAAAAAACATCCAATACTGCCATGAGAAGTGTAGCCCTGGGGATTAAGACAACAATGATGATGAAGTCTAAAGAACTATTATCACACAGGTAGGTAATATGTTCATTTTGTAACTGACTTAGTTTCATGGTACAAAACTATCCATCACATTAAATGACTATAGATAACATGAGTGTATTAATATTATTCTTTTATATTTTAACTGTCAGTTTTATTTCTTTGTATAAGCATAAAGAGTCTATACTTAATTTCATGTATACTGTACAACTAGTTTCATGTTTGTATGTTTTAGTAGTGTAATGAATATAATCTAACTCATAGCAATTTTGTAAGAATTTTGCTTTTGCTTTTTATTTTTAATAATAATTTATTGATTATGATATTGCAATTATACCAATTTGTTCACTCTCCCCTTCCACCAAGCATCCTCCATTCCCTCAGGCAATCTGACATCTTTGTTCGCGTCCATGAGTCATGAATATAAGTTCTTAGGCTACTCCATTTCCTATACTGTACTTGACATCCCCATAGCTATTCTAAAACTACTAATTTATACTTTTTTTTTCCAATATGTACTTCTTAATCCCCTCAGTTCTTCACCCATTTCCCCAAATGCCGCTCTCATCTGGCAACCATCAAAATGCCCTCAATTTCTGTGATTCTGTCTCTGTTCAGCTGATTTTTTTTATTTCAAAAGTCTTTTTTTTATTCTTGTTCAAGTACAGTTGTCTCCATTTTTCTCCCACCACTTCCCCCAACCCCATCTTTTCCTACTTCCTACCTTTGATCCTAGCCCCCTTTGGTTTTGTCCATATGTCCCTTATAGATGTTCCTGAAAACGCTTTGCCATTTTTGCCACATTATCCCCTCCCATCTCCCCTCTGGTTACTGTCAGTTTGTTGTTAATTTCAATGTCTCTGGTTTTATTTTTCTACCGTGTTTGTTTTTTTGATTGGGTTCCTCTTGTACGTGAGATCATATGGTATTTGTCTTTCACCACCTGGCTTATTTCACTTAACATAATGCTTTCCAGTTCCATCCAGGCCGTTGTGAAGGTTAGGAGTGCCTTCATTCTTTCTGCTGCATAGTATTCCATCCTGTAAATGTACCTTAGTTTTTTTGATCCACTCATTTACTGATGGGCACTTATGTTGCTTCCAGCACTTGGCTATTGTAAATTGTGCTGCTATGAATATTGGGGTGCATAGGTTCTTTTGGATTGGTGTTTCAGGGCTCTTAGGGTATAATCCTATCAGTGGAATTTCTGTGTCAAAAGACAGATTAATTTTTTTTTTGCTTTCTGAGGATATCCCATACTGTTTTCCACAGTGGCTGCAGAAGTCTACATTCCCACCAACAGTGCACTAGGGTTCCCCTTTCTCCACATCCTGTCCAACACTTGTGGTTTGTTGATTTGCTTATGATGGCCATTCCCACCTGTGTGAAGTGGTATCTCATTGTGGTTTTAATTTGCATTGATCTAATGGCTAGTCTTGCTAATCCCTTCATATGTCTCTGTACCCTCTTTATGTCCTCCTTGGAGAAGGGTCTGTTCAGGTCCTTTGCCCATTTTTTTAATTGGATTGTTTATCTTCTTGGTGAGGAGTCATGTAAGTTCTTTATATATATTAGAGATCAAACCCTTGTTCCAGGTATTATTGGCAAATATGTTTTCCCATGCAGTTGGTTCCCTTTTCATTTTGCTGATATTTTCTTTAGGTGGGCAGAGCTTTTTATTTTGAAGAAGTCCCAATTGTTTATTGCTTCCTTTATGTTTCTTGCTCCTTGGGGACATAATGGGAAAAATATCGCTGCATGGAATATATGAGATTTTCCTACTTATGTCCCCCTCTATGACTTTTATGGTGTTGCAACTAAGTCTTTTTTTATCCATCTCAAGTTTATTTTTCTATATGGTGTAACTTGGTGATTGAGTTTTATTTTTTTGCATATAGCTCTTCAGCTCTCCCAACACTATTTCTTGAAGAGGCTATTTTTACTTCATTTTATGCCTCTGTCTCATTTATCAAATATTAATTGACCATAGAGACTGGGTTTGTGTCTGGGTTCTATATGCTCTTCCTTTGATCTATGTGTCTGTTCTTATGCCAGTAACTGACTGTTTTGATTACAGTGGCCTTATAATATAGTTTGATGTCAGGTATAGTGATCCCATCTACTTTGTCCTTCTTTCTCAATATTGCTGAAGTTATTTGGGATCGTTTGTGGTTCCATATACATTTCTGAAGTGTTCATTCTATATCTGTGAAATATATCATTCATATTTTAATAAGTATTGCATTGAATCTATACATTACATTGGGTTATATGCACATTTTGATCATGTTAATTCTTCCAACTAATGAACACAGTGTATGTTTCCATTTATTTATGTCTTCCTTAATTTCTTTATTCAGCATTGTATAGTTTTCTGGGTACAGGTCTTTTACCTCCTTGGTTAGGTTTACTCCTAGGTACTTTATCTTTCTTGTTGCCATAGAAAATGGGATTTTTTTTCCTGATTTCTGATGTGATATTTCATTGTTAGTGTATAAAAATGCCTTCAGTTTCTGAATATTGACTTTGAATCTTGCTATTTTGCCAAATTTACTTATTAGGTTGAGTAGTTTTTTTGGTGGAGCCTATAGGATTTTCTATGTATGCTATCATGTCTACTGCAAACAGTGATAGTTTTACTTCCTCCTTTCCAATTTAGATGCCTTTTTTTTTCTTTTTTTGTCTGATCATTGTGGCTAGAACTTGCACTACTATGTTTAATAGAAATGGTGAAAGTGGACATCCTTGTGTTGTTCCTGATCTTAGTGGGAAAGTTATATTTTTTGCTCATTGAGTATGATATTGGCTGTAGAATTCTCATATATGGCCTTTATTATGTTGGAGCATACTCCATCTACTCCTACTTTGGTGACACTTTATATCATAAATGGGTGCTATATCTTATCAAATGCCTTTTTTGATCTATTGATATGATCATGTGATTGTTATAATTTTTCTTTTTTATGTGATGTATTACATTTGTTGATTTGTGAATATTGTACCACCTGTGCATCCCTAGGATGAATCCCATTTGATCATGATGTAAAATCTTTTTTATGTATTGCTGGATGGAGTTTGCAAATATTTTGTTGAGGATTTTAGGGTGATATTCATCAGCAATATTGGACTGTAGTTTTCTTTTTTTGTTGTGACCTATCTGGTTTTGGAATTAGGATGATGGTGGCTTCATAAAAAGGGTTGAGGCATCTTTCCTCTTCTTGGGTTTTTTTGGAATAGTCTGAAAAGTATAGAGATTAGCCCTTCCTTAAATATTTTGTAACATTCTCCTGTGAAACTATCTAGTCTAGAACTTTAGTGTACCAGGAGTTTTTTATTACTGTTTCAATTTAACTAACTATTATGAGACTGTTCAGGCTTTCTGCTTCTTCTTCAGTCAATTTTGGGAAATTATATTTTTCTACATATTTGCTCATTTCACCCTGGTTTTGATATCTTGGCATATTGTTCATAATAATTTCTTACAATACCTTGTATTTCTGTTGTATCAGTTTTAATCTCTCCTCTTTCATTTTTTATTTTGTTTATTTGGGTTCTTTCTTCCTTTTTCCTGATGAGTACATAAAAGCTTGTGCATTTTGTTAATCTTTTCAAACAACCAGATCATGGATTTATTGATGCTTGTATTGTTCTTTTTCTCTGTATCATTTAATTCTGCTCTAATCTTGGTTATTTCCTTCCTTCTACTTGCCCTGTCCTTTGTTTGTTGTTGTTCCTCTAGTTCTTGTAGATATAGGGTTAACTTGTTTACTTTACACATTTCTATATTTTTTAGGGAGGCCTGTATTTCTATGAACTTCCCACTCAGGACTGCCTTCACTTTGTCCCATAAGTTTTGTCTGTTGTGTGGCCATTTTCTTTCTTTTTTTTTTTTCAGAAACTTTTTGATTTCTTCCTTGATGTCATTCTCAACCCATTGTTATTCATTGTTGAATAACATGCTATTCAACCTCCATGAATTTGAGTGTTTTTGAGTGTTTTCCTTGAGGTTAGTTTCTAGTTTCAGGTCCTTGTGGTCTGAAGATGCTTGACATGATTTCAATTTTCTTGAATGTTGAGGCTTGTTTTATGTCCCATTATGGAGTCTATCTTTGAAAATGTTCCACATGCATTTGAAAAGAATGTGGATTTTGCTTTGGGGGAATGAACTATTTTATATATGTATCTGTTAAGTCCATTTGATCTAGGGCATTGTTCAATGCTACAATATTCGTGTTGATATTTTGTTTAGAAAATCAATCCATTTTTGACAGTGGAATGTTGAAATCCTTTAGTGTAAGTATGCTTCTTTCTATATCTCTATTGATGTCCTTCCACATTCACTTCTATATTTGTGTGCCTTTATGTTGGGTTCATATATGTTTACAATGTTTATGTCATCTTGATGGATTCTTCTCTTGAGTATTATGAAGTGTCCTTCGGTGCCTTCAGTGACTCTTTTTATGGCTTTTGATTTTAAGTCTATTTTATCTGATATATTACTACCTCAGCTGTTCTTTTCTTGTCTATTTGCTTGGAATATTTTTCCCATCCCTTCACTTTTAGTCTGTGCATGCCTTTTGTTCTGAAGTGAGTCTCTTGTAGGCAGCATATGTGCAGTTCATGTTCTCTTATCCATTCAGCTACCCTATTCCTTTTGATTGGAGCCTTTAATCCATTAACATTTAAAGTTATTATTGATAGGTATTTGTTCATTTTTCCATTTTTGTACCTGTGTTCCTGTCTCTCTCACTCTTTTTCTTCCTTAGCATATCTTGCAATGCTAGTTTGGTGGAGGTATATTCTTTCAGCCTTCTTTTGTCTGAGAAACCCTTTATTTTCTTTCCATTGCAATTGAGAGCCTCACTGGTTTGAGAGTAGTCTTGGTTGCAGACCTTTGCTTATCATTACTTGGAATATTTCTTGCCACTCTCTCCTGGCTTGTAATGTTTCTGTTGAGAAATCAACTGCTAGCCTAATTGGAGCCCTTTGTACATTATTTCTTGCTTCTTTTTGTTACTCCCTTGCTGCTTTTAAGGTCCTCTCTTTGTTTTTAATACTTGGCATTTTAATTATGATGTGTCTTGGATTGACCTTTTTGGGTTTTCTTCATTGGGGCCCTCTGTTCTTCATGAACTTGTGTGTTTTTTCCCCTCTCTGAGTTCAAAAAGCTTTCTGTCATTATTTTTTCAAATAGGGTTTCTATCTCTTGCTCCTTTTCTTCTCCTTCTGATATTGCTATGATTTGAATATTGTTGCTTTTCATGTTATCTTTATATTTTGTGAGTCTTTTTTTTGTGTGTGTGTGTAGCTGCTCTACCTGGGTATTTCTTTTTACCTTGTCTTCCAGCTCACTAATTCAGTCCTCTGCTTCATCCAGCCTGCTTGCAATTCCTTCTAGTGTATTTTTAACTTCAGAAATTGTATTTTCCATTTCTTCCTGTTTGTTGTTTATAGTTTCTGTTTCCTTTTGCATATTGTTGTGGTTCCCACTCAGTTTCTTGTAATTGCCTATGAGTTCCCTGAGCATCATTATTACCATTGTTTTCAATTCTGTATCTGATAGTTTGCTTGCCTCCATTCCAATTAACTCTTTTATCGGGGAGTCTTCTATTGCTTTTGATTATAGGTTATTTCTTTGTCTCATCACTTAATGACACTTTTTGTTTGTTTCTGAGCTTCTTGATGCTCTGCTTTTCTAGCTGTCTTTGTATGGTGATATTCTACAGTAGGAGTTTTATGGGATTCAGTGGTGTCACCTCTGATCTCCTTGTCTGGATGCTCTAGGGTTGCCCTTTTTTCCCTTTGAGTGGGCTTTCTTGTTCTACATGGGTTTTCCTTGTTGGTGGCCCCTTCATTGGTGGGTTCTCTCCTCTAGCATGTGTACTCGTGGTCACAACTCCTACCTTATCACATATGTGATCTGGGACAGGGCAAAAGTGTGGTGGATAATGATAGCAGTAGAGCATTCTATGTGATTTAAAGTACCAACAAGTAGAGAACATACAGGAGATCCTTTGGAAAAGTACAGCAATAACTGTGATATTTCATTCAACTATCCACTTTTTAAAAAAAATGAAAAAGAGATAATACTTTTGTTTGAGGAGAAAAAGAATGTGAGCTGACTTTATAAAGCAGAGCACATATGCTAGGTTAGATGGCAAGATATACTGAGAGTGAGGGATAGAAACTTGGCATAGTGTGCAAGAGAATGAAATGAACCACGAGAGTAATAAAACTCAGGAAGATAGTGAAATGTACCAAGACCAGGAAAAAGTACTGTGTGGGAATGGGAACAACAATAATGACAAGAAATATATGATCTAAATAAAAAATAATAAAAAGTAAAGGACCCAGAGTATTGGCATATAAGTGAAGTGAAAAAAGAGAAATTAAAATGCAATATGAAAGGGAAAACAAAGAAAACTAGTCAAAGAATGAAATCAAATAAACAAAACAATAAAACTACACAGAGGAAGAGCAATAAAATATAATAAATAATAATAACTAAAAATTGAAATAAATATAAAAAGTAAAAAAATAAAATATAAGTTCTATAGGATAACTAAGTGAATTTTGTCTTAGTTTTTGTCATTAGCCTTCTGATCTCTCTCTGGATCTGTCTTTGATCCTTTCATAGCTCTAGGTCTTACTGTCTTACACTTGGAAGAGAAAAAAAAAGCCCCCTACTGATTTTAAACTGGTTAAGCAGTTCCTGCTGATCTTCCTGGATGCTGTAGGTAGAGGGGGACAAACCTCTGTTTTTTTCCAATTCCTGTGGTTCTGTTTTGGTGGATCACTCTAGGCTACAATATTGAGAGGTTTCCAGCCTCCAGCTGAAGCCCTCAGAGAACTGCACATCCCCTACTGTACACATGCACCAGGCCAGAACCTTTAATCTACCTCATTGTGCCACCTTTTGTTGATTAGTCTGTGAGGTCACTAAGTAGGAACAATTTGCACCCTTCCTCTCTACTTGCTGTCTGGGCTCTGTGCATGTACAAAGTTCTTTCAGAGCAGTTTAGTTTTCCTGTTAAATTAAATCTCTCTGGAGACTGCTACCTATCTGAGCCCCTGCTGCCCCACTTTGGTCACTCCATGAAGTACCCTGATTTGGAGCAAATCACCTTGCTCCTCCTCCTTTTTCATTGTCCTGGCCAAGGCACATGAGAGTTCCTTAAATAGCAGTTTAGAGCCTTTTTTGAGCAAATTCCCCTTGTTTGTGCTAGCCACTCTTAACAAGTGCTGGTCTTTTTACATAGTCCAACTCTCTGACCAGTCCCAAGACTATCTGGGTCAGGGTCCATCATGACCCAACTCTTCTCCCATATCCAGGTGTCACCCAGTTCCCCAATTTCTCTGGTACTGTCCCAGTTAACCTCCATAGTCCCACCAGGGGAACACCGCCTCTGTGTGTCTCCTACTGCATCTTTGTTTTTCCAGTGACTTCAAGCATCTAGGTCTCTCCTGGTGTGGGACTGGCTTCCCAACTCTGGGAGGAGAGAGAGCTGCAAAGTTCCAATAGCTGATCTGGCTATCCTCCAAAACTCCTGTGGCAGCTGCCATCCCTACTGCCAGACAGTGGACTGCAGCAGCTGTGGTTCTGGTACAGGGCCCAGGGACCTTTTTTTCCCTACACAATCCCCTTACTGTCTGTTTTTCAGTGTCTTCTGCATGCAATCTTTGGCTTCCAGACTTCATATAAGCTGGGATACCATTGACCGTTCACTCTTTTCTTTAGAAGATTGGCTAGGTGTCTCAATTAGGTGCACGAACAAGTGGGTTCAGCTCCCACCTACCTTTCTGCCATCTTACTGATCTTTCATTATTTTTTAAAAGAGGTTTCCAGTTTCTTGCTCTTTCTCTTCTCCTTCTGTCACCATTATTATATGAAGGTGGAATGTTTGAAGTTGTCCCAGAGGCTCCTTACATTGTCCTCTTTTATGAGATTCTTTCTTCTTGGTGTTCTGGTTAGTTGTTTTTGCTTCCTTATGTTCCATATCATTGATATAATTCTCTGCTTCATTCACTCTACTGTTGATTCCCTGTAAATTGTTCTATATTTTAATGAGTGCATCCTTCATTTCTGACTAGGTCTTTTTTATGTTACTGAGGTTCTCACTAAGTTCCTTATCATCCTTACAACCAGTGTTTTGAACTCTGCCTCTGATAGATTGCTTATTTCCATTTTGTTTAGTTCTTTTTCTGGAGTTTTCATCTGTTCTTTCATCTGGGCCATGTTTCTTTATCTCCTCATTTTGACAGTCTCCCTGTGTTTGTTTCTATGTATTAACTAAAGTGGCTATGATTCCCTGTCTTGGTAGCATGACCTAATATAGTAGGTGTCCTGTAAGGTCAAGTGGCACAGCCTCCCCTATCATGCAAGTGGGTACTTGAAGTGCTTCTTCTGTGTGGTTTGAGTACCCTTCTCTTGTATTTGAGCCTTGATTTCTGTAACAGTTCAATGAGAGAGATTTACCCAGGCCAGTCAGCTGCATGGACTGGCTGTGAACACTGACCACCAAACTCCACCCTCTGTGGAGTATCAGGTGTGTAGGTGCCCACTCCACAGAGCAGAACTTACTTCAGCAGGATAATGGAGCCTGCTGAGTTCACCCCTTAAGCATGTCACTTGTGGAGGGGCTTGGGTAATGGTCCTCCAACGTGGTCTGTAGCTATCCTCTGGGTGCACAGGCTCTGAGGTTTTTGGGATGGTGCAGGCCAAGATCAGCTATTGCCTGTGTTCTTTCTGGGACCACTTGGCATAAGCTACAAAGTGATCTGGAGAGGGCTGTTAATTGTAGTGGGCTTGGAGGTGCCTAAGCAAGGCCAGTCTGTGAACCAAGGTCAGCTGCTTCCAGGGCTGGGCCTGTGGCCACTTAGCAAGAGGAAAAGAGTGTAGAGGCTCACTGAGTCTGACTGTTGCTTGTTTGAGAAGATTTAGGAAGATCTAAAGCTTGAGTCAGAGCAATCCATTCATATTGAAAAGCCATTGTTAACAGATTGGGTGGGCCTGTAAGTTGGGTGGGGCAGAGCCTCAAAGAATCACCAGAATATGGCAAACAGTGTGAGCCAGGTTGATGGAGTCTCACATATGGTGCCCACCTGCCAGTTCTGTGGCTGTGTGAGGAGAGTGCTCCGAAAAGGAACAATAGCCTCTGCCCACAGTTCTGTCTGACAGAAAGGCTGTCCCCCAGATATCACCCTGATGCCCAACACTTCAGTTGCTCCTCATATGCCACCGGTGCCTTTCAATCTGCTATCCCAGTGCTGGATCTCAAAGGGAATAAATCTGAGTAAGTCTGTGTGTAGGCCCTTTAAGAGGAACTGCTTGGGCATCCAGCAGTTTATTCCACCAACTCAGTCCCTGCTGGTTTTTACAGCCATAAGCTATGGGGACTTATCTTCCTGACACTGGAACCCTGATCTGGGAGGCCTAGTGTGGGGCTGGGACTCCTTACCCCTAAGGTATTCCTCCTGATTTTTGTCTACCACATGTGGGTGTGGAAGTAGCCCATTCCACATCTCTGCCCCTCCTACTAGTCTGGATGGATGTAATCTCTTCTTTAATTATTGTAGTTGTCAGATTTTCATTCAACTAGATATCTGATGGTTCTGAGTAATGAATATTTTATAGTTTAGTTGTAATTTTAATGTAGTTGTGTGAGGAGATGAGCCATGTTTACCTATGCCTCCATCTTGCTTTTGCTTTTTAGAATTTTACTCATTACAAAAAATATTTTCAAAGATAGTATTTAAACTTACAAAGAGAGAAAACTATGAAATTTCCAGCTGAGATTCTTGAGTGATTCATTTTACAACTTGTCTCTACTCTGAGGATCAGAGAGTCTGAGTTGAGTAAATGAACATTTTGAAAGAGTAAGATTGGGAGTCCTGAGTCTGTAATCCACTCTCCTTCAAGGAGGTTCATTGAGTGCTGGTGGTGCAGTCATTCTTGACAATGCTCTTTTTTAATTTTGTGTGAATTGTGATATCTAATAACAGTTAACCTAATGATAAATGAGTTTTTTTGTTTGAAATTCTGAAATCACTGCTGATAAAATTTAGAATTCCTTAAAGGCTATCGTTCAATTTAGTGTAATAACAGCAATAAAAGGTGTGTGTCTCAATGCCAGATTCTGAAAACATTGACATGTTCTTGAGGGCATACCCGCTCATATTAAAGAAAGAATTGCTTGTCCCAGGTTCAGTACATTCTTCACTGCTGACTCCCCCAAATTTATCATGCATCCAGCTGTTGTACACATCAGCCCAGGTTGATTTTTCCAGACAATCTCCTGCAGAGCTGGGACCTATTAAATGTTCTGTGGTGCTCTGAACTACAACCCAACTGCCTGCATAGCTCAGTGAATTGACAGTACCTTGCAACATCCTCTTCTCTCTGGATTAATGCAGGTTGTTCAGTGGAATGTCTGAGTATTTTTTGAGTAAATGAGCCCCAATTCTTAGTCTGATGACTTTAAACTGTTATTAAAAGTCATATTGGATCCCAGAATTTTAGCACAGAAATTTCTTTCTTGAAATTGATCCAGCCAAAGCACCTGTGTCCCTTGGTCATGTTCCCCTCAAATGCAAGTTATCCAAACTATTCTCTACTGGAAAAAAAATGTGTCAAATCCTTCTCTCTTTTTTTCAACTGATCTTTATGATTCATTTGAGATGGATGTTTCCTTGTGAAAAGAACTCTGCAAAACTGACATTTAAAAGGTGAGAAGTCACAATTGTGAACTGCCCTGGTTGTTTCATTTATACAATTGTTTTTCATTATAGAAGATAATAGCATTTCTTATGTTTATTTTAGAACTGCTTATCAAAATTTGTTTTGGAATGATAGTTGCTATTTCTGTTAGCTAAACTCACTTCTGTAGTTGATTTTATTCCCCAGTTATCTAATTATCAGGTTTCTTTTCTTTTTGCTGGGCTTGTGTGTGTGTGTGTGTGTGTGTGTAAATTTGAATTTAAAATTTCTGTCGTTGAAGATGAAAGTTATCCTGTGGAGATAATTAGGCAATATGGTTGGAGTTTTCCAACAAGTACTGTAGATTTCAGTAAGGATTGTCCTCTGTACTTGCTTTCGGCACCTTCTGAGTTTTGTCCTTGGTATGATGCTTTGACCTCTGCAACATCTGAAGCACACCATTTTCCTTCTTCTAGAGAAAGTCACTAACCTTTACTTTCTGCTTCACTCTGTTCCAAGACTGAAGGAACACACAGGAGTATAAAATAATAATATAATGAAATCACATGAAACATTAATACATTAGCAATTGTCATCATATTTCATTTCTGAAAAACAATTGAATGCTCACTGTCAGAGGCCAACAATAGCATGTTTTATTCATTTGTGTGGTTGGTTCTTCATGGAATATTTTCATTTAAATTACTGAGCAATGTTTTCTATTTATTTGGGGAAATATGGTAAAATAGTATTTTTCTTTATGTTAGCAATTTGATGAATGAAGTGCTTTCATATCATTTATAAGTATTTTCTGTAAGAATTATTTTGATGCTATGAAAGCACAGTGTGGAGACATGTGGGAAATAATTGCACTTACATAAATGGGAGTGGAAGTTTTGTATAAGCGAACAGGAATTTTGTTTAACCTACTATGCAGCCATAAAATACATCTCAGGGTAATCTCAAAAAGAAGAAAAAAGAGGCTTTTAGTCATTCATTTTGTAAATTTGAGGCCTTTGCTATAGCCTTTGCTGTAATCCATCTGCTAGTTCAGAAAATACTGATTTCTAATGGAATTAAATTCGCACTTCATGCTGACTCATTTTTTATAGAAGTGATTGTGACTTTAACTTACTAAGTTAGACTACTTATTACTTGGTTAGTCATGGGAATATTAAAAGTGGTATGATAAAATGGGAAATTAATATATGATAACCAAGTAGAGAGTAACAAGGCAAAGAGCTGGCATAAAAATAAAAATACTTTTAATGACAGTGATAACTTATTTCAGAATATAGGAGGCTTAGGTGAAGAAAAGTTATATCTCAGGATATGATCAGGCTGTAGTCAAGTACTTACATAGATGAAATCAGGACAGAACAGGTAGGTATCACAGGTCAGCTATGAAAGGAAGACAAGGGGGAGAGGAAGCTGCTAGGAGATGCTGAGAGTTCAGTGACAAGTTCCAAGGGAGCTGTAGAGGCACCATGAGACACAGCTCTGAACTCCAATCATGCAAAAGCAGTATCTCTTGCTAATGTAAACAAACAGAATTTATTGAAAAGCTATGTGAGAACTTATAGCACCCATGAAAAGACTGAAGGAACATACATGAAAAACAATAAATCCAGAGTTACCCTGGGGTTTAAAAAGTATGACTACTTGTTAGAGTCACTGGGGCACATGTTCAATTGTCACTTTCATGTATGATTCAGATTATAAGGAAAGAGTGTCCAAATGCCAAGCTTCAGTTTCCCATCTACCTGTTGACTAGACAATGGCACCACATTTTGAATGAAGCTCTCCCTGAGCTAAGAACAATGGAAGAGACAATTTCTCAAAAAAAGAAGTTACCAAAAGTTGTTGAAATGAATGCTAAACAACAACATGACAAATAATAATAATATCAGCAACAGAATTTAGAAACTCTCTGGTGTCATTGGTTAATTCTGTGGCACCTAGCAGCTTCTGAAGGGGCAACACAACAGTGGAGACACCATAGCAAGGGATATAATGATGTTCTTATGTAAGAAGCCACCATCATTCATTCATTTGTTCATTTCTATTTCTGTATGTGTGGCAATGCTTTTCTTACCCTAAAACCTAATGATTCTCTTTGTTAGAGAATTCTCTTCTGAGAGACTCACCTCCTCTACATGCATACAAATGTTGGCTCAAGGTAATATGGATTAGGTTAATGATTGTGTTGATGGTAACTGGGACTGGAGGTCATATTTCAAAGTCAAGAAGAGAGGATAAGATGGGCACAGATGCAATGGAGGTGGGGGGGGGAGCTTCACAGCAAGGCAACCCGTCACCCTGATTATCTGTTTGGGAGGATGTTCTGGGAGAGGGTTTCAAGTCAGTTTGATAACTTTTATATTCAGTGCTCTTGGCTTGACCAATTAGCTCTTCTCTTTTCCTGGGTGCCTCTAATTATCAAAAGGATAGTCTCTTTTTTCTGCTAGATTTTATGCCCATGCAGCAAAGGAATCATCTTTTGGATTGAGTGCAATTAGAGAACTCCAAAGTCTTAGAAGTTTTATTATATTTTTCAGAAGATTTTTTTCTTTAACAAGTCTTTAATATGTATAATAGATCAGGCATCATGCCAATTAATGCCAATCTCTGAAAATCTAATCCTTAGTAAGCCAGGACTCAACAGTAGCAGTACTTAGAATTGATGCTTATCACATTTTTCTTCAATAAATGGCCATGATATAATAGTCAAATTTATAGAAACAAACTGTAATGGTGGTTGCCAGGGCCTGGAGGGGTGAGGGGTGGGGATAGGGGAATACAAAGTTAGTATTTAATGGGGAGTTAGTACAGAATTTCAGTTGGAGAAGATAAAGAAGTTCTGAACTTGAATGGTGAAAATCATTTGTGCAGAACAATGTGAAGGTACTAACTGCCAGAGAAATGTACACTCAAAAATGGTTAAAATTATAAACTTAATGGTATGCATATTTTCCATTAAAAAATGTAGAAATTAATTAATTAATGGTCATGATACCAAAAAGTACTATGACGACCTCTTATCAAAAATACCAGTTAATGAATAGCAGTTAATCTAAAATTTTAAGTATAATAACTAATTAGAGCTAGCTAAATATGAATACCTAAGGAATGTCTCAAGGTAATGATTTTTATAAAGGGAAACATTAGCAAAAATACAGTTAGGCCTACAGCTAGGCAAAGTTCTTTTTTAGAAATGAAAGTTACCAGACAAATTAAATGCCATTGTTCATGTTTATAGTTGGAATCTTAGAATACACATCTGAAGTTCACGATTCTTTTCTTCCAAAGGTAGCCTGTTATTCTATGTGGTTGGTAATCTTCTGGATGTAAATCTTCCAATATTTAACTGGGCTAGTCAAGTTCAGGAAATAAAGTGTATGCATGACAATGGGATGTGAGTATATATATTCCAAACCTCAGTTTCTCATCTATAAAATGTGAATGATTTAACTATGAAGAGCCCTGGATGTCTGAGTCAGTCTGCATCCTCATTTCAGAGTCTGCTGCCTCCAGATGCTCTGTCACTTTCACAGAGACCCTGTAGCCAGAAGGAGAGGACATTTCACCAGCAGCAGTGTGTTAGGATCATGTCATGTCTTAAATCCTGGATAAATCTGCTCCAGGAGATGTATATGTTCGAAAAGAGGAGCAGGAAAAGAAGTCTTTGTTGAAGAAAGCCCAAGAATGGTGAATGGATCTAAATTTGCCACAAATCATACAACCATATGGAAATCTTTGGGACAGGGATGGGGCATGGTTGATAAAAAATGAAAATATTCTCCTTACTCCACAGTCCCATAATCCTCATTGCATCCTGCAGCTCCACACAATTACATATTAAGAAAGTCAAGCCCCTGAAAATATAAAATACAGGTATAATCTTGTGGAAGTTGATCTTAGAAATGTAAAATAATTATATGATTACAAGTTATTATTTGTTCTTTAATTTGTTATCTTTAAAACAGTTGTTAGCATATAAAGAGATGTAATCTTTTTATATTTACTCTAATTCTTGGGGCAATTAATGTGCAAATATAACTTCAGGTCCCAGGCAACCACAGGGGAAACTGTATTTCAACTTAGAAACACCAGTAGTTGAGGATAGATTCAAAAACTTTCATGTAAACAAAAGCTGAGTGATTAAATTGGACAACATTTTTTTCCTTAATTCCCAGTCGTCAGTCTGCTGTGGTAAACTTAGATTTTTTTCAGAGTTGTTTGTATGAACAGGAAATTGTTTCCCTGGAAATAAACATTTTCTCCCCTTGAACTGTTGTTTAAAATAATGTTTTTTAAGTGTATTTCATTGATTATGCTGTTAGAATTGTTCCAATTTTTTTCCTTTGACCATCTCTCCTCAGTACCCCACATCCTTCCAGCAATTCCTCCCTCTTTTATGTATGTCCATGGGTCATGCATGTAAGTTCTTTGGCTTCTCCCTTTCCTATACTATTCTTAACACCCCCTGTCTATTTTGTTCCTACCAATTATGCTTCTTGATCCCTGCACCATTTCCCCATTTCCCCCCTTCGCCCTCCCAGCTGATAACCCTCCATGTGATCTCCATTTCTGAGTTTCTGTTCCTGTTCTGGTTGTTTGCTTAGCTTGTTTTTGTTTTTTATTTTTTAGATTCAGTTTTTGAGAGTTGTGAGTTTGTTGTTACTTTATTTTAATATCCATTGTTTGTATCTTCTTTTTCTTAAATAAGTCCCTTTAACATGTCATGTGATAATGGCTTGGTGATGATGAATTTCTTTAGCTTTAGCTTGTCTGGGAAGCACTCCATCTATCCTTCAAATCTAGGTGATAGTTTTGCTGGATATCTTGTAGGTCCTTGCTTTTTATCACTTTGAATACTTCTTGACAGCCTCTTCTTGCCTACAAAGTTTCTTTTAAGAAATCAACTGACATTCATATGGGAAATCCTTTGTAGGTAATTCCCCACTTTTTGCTGCTTGTAAGGTTCTCTCTTTATCTTCAACCCTTGACATTTTAATTATGATGTATCTTGGTGTGATCCTCTTTGGGTCCAACTTGTTTGGGATTTTCTGAGCTTACTGGACTTGCAAGTCTATTTCCTTCATCAAATTAGGGAACTTTTCTTTCATCATATTTTTTTTTCAAATAGATTTCCTGTTTCTTGCTCTTTCTGTCCTCTTTCTAGCACCCCTATGATGTGAATGTTGTACTTCTTAAAGTCATCCCAGAGGCTGTTTATAGGACCCTCATTTTAAAGGGGTGCCTCTCTGTTATTTCACTTTTTAGCTTATGATATTATGAATTTGTTGCTTATTTTAATAACAAGATTCTGTATACTATATTTTAGAGATATGCTTTATTGTAGATTTTTTGCCAAATGCTATTTTTAATTGTTTGTTTTTTTTTTACTTTGATATTTGAGGGTCATGATTTTAACAATATAAACAGATTCCAGAATGAATTCAGAAGTTTCCAATTTTTTTACTTTTGTGTGAACATGTATTTAAAAATCTCACTGGAAAAATTGAGGATATGAACAATGCAAAAAGAAAAAAAATGTCTCCACATAAACTGCTCTCAAATGACTGTGTATTATCCTATAGCTGTCCTTTCTCTCCCAGATTTTATTCTTTTAACCATGTTTGTTCTATCAGTTCTAGCCTTAACATCAATATAAGTGATGAAAAAAGTCGTTAAAAAATATAAGCTAAATATATTTTCCTTTCTCACTGGTCCCTTGATAGAAACCTCCTTTAAGTAGGTGGTTTTATATACTCAAAATAGTGAATCTCAGCAATATCTTAGGCAGCCCCAGACCAACCTCACACTCAATGCAGAAACATACTTGTATGACACCTGTTACAAATGGAAATTTCACTTTTCTTGAACACTTTCAAGCATGACTACTATTCAGACTAGCTTAAATCTGAAGCTTTATAGTGCTTATTATTGTCCTTGCCATTGGCATTGTTAAAGAAGCCTAACATTTTGTCCATAAAATATTTATTCAGATACTTCAATACTGCAACCACCATCTTATGAAAGTCTTATATTTTCTCTCTGCTAAACACCCCTTGTCTCTTCAACATTCTTCCCATGAATAATTTCTGGACCTTTAATTAGTTTCCTGATTGTTTTGGCCTTGTTTCTCCTCAAATTGTTGGTAACTTTTGTAAACAGTGAAATTTTAAATGTATTGGAATTTATTTTCAATTATGGACAGAACACTAGAAAGGAAGGTTTCCCAGAGGCCAAACTCTTTCAAGCTACACTTCATATTTCTATTAATTTGACCCAAGTTTAATGGGTATTTACTGAGCAATGCTTTTTCTTTTTTACCGTGTAATGACTTTTCAATAATAAAATCTGAAAATTTCATTCATACAAAATACTATTTAGGCAGTGCCCTTTCATGCTGTGTTTATACACATCACTTATCTGGATGTAAAAAGAATGCTTCATATTTATATTTCTGTTTTAACTGCTGACATTCATTTTGATATCTTTGTTTTATAATGTTGCCTTATAAAATTCCCTTAACATTCTATTCTATTTTCTAATATATTAGCAGCCTCTCCCAGACTTGAATCACTATCTTCTGGTGACTAATAAATGTGAAAATATTAAATTATATCCAAAAATATCTCCAGAACTACATAAATTATATATGTAGATGATGATAAAATAGCTTAATTAATAAATACTGTTTGATTGCAGAACTTCAAGACTTACAATTCTGACAAAGTAAATGTTTATGTAGCCAAACTTTTTTAATGTGGCCTATTTGGCTAGCGCAGAAAAATTCACAAAATGTCTTCTCAAAATTAAGATTTTCAATTTCTGTGGCATTTAACTTGTAGGCCATTTCTAGTATCAAAACAGGAAATATTTATTTTAGTATCATTTAATTTTCCTAAACTCTTGGTAGTTGCTAGTGAGACTTCCTATAATTAAGATAATGCTGTATATGAAAATGTTACCTAAATTTTACATACTGTATACATGATGAGAGATTACAAAAAGTTGAAAAAAGATCTGTTTACTTATGTGTTCTAAATTTTTTCCTGAAGATAGCATTCAAAATGTGGTTCAGGAGTTTTTAGACTATTCAACAACTCTTAGAGAAAGAACTATTAAATAAAAATCTCCACAAATATTTGTGGAATTAATGTGAAAATGAATTCCTGCTGTTGATTATAATAAAGTGTACACTGAAGCAGATACCTTGAATGCCCAGGTGGCAGCTGCATTTGGCCAGTAGGACAGTGAGAATGACTATAGAACCGATGTGGGTTGGATTCTTCCCTGCATGCCCTTGAGAAAATAAGTTCAGGCCCATTAACTCTCTAATTTAACCACTATCTGATAATCTGAGAGCTTCCATAATACCCCAAAACTCAGTTCGCATTTCTGGTGACTGCAGGGTTGATATTGCTGAAAATCAAACACAAGTGTCAATGTGTGGGTTGATGTATTACAAAAGCAGTTGAACTCATAGTCTTTGTGAAAGTTAGGGCCTTTATTGGTGAAGAATGGGACTCTGAATCTTAAAATGGGTATATCTGTTATTGGACACAGAGGAAACAGACAATCTTGAGCTGAAAAATCACTTTGACCCTCCCATCCCTTTTCTCATCACTTTGGAAGTAGCTTCCCCTCCAGTATCTGAGATTAGCCTTCTGCTGAAACCCCCTATGATAGCCTTATCTGGGTAGAATATCTTGAAAAAAGATGTCAACTTCTTTCTTCATACTCAAAGCCAGTGTGGCATCTTCTTTCTGTGACCTCCAATTTTTCTCTTAAAAGAATACAGGTGATTGTATTGGATGCACCCAAATAATCCAGTATAATTTCTTTATCTCAAACCCTTAGCCAGATGTGCAATGTCCATTTTGCCATGTAATATAACATAGCACAGGTTCCTGAAATTAGGATAAGGACATAATTGCAGAGAGGAAGGGAGGGATTATACAGCCTACCACACTGCCATTAAAATGTGTTCCCTGATTTCAAATGGAATTATAGGAACCCAGAGTAGCAGAAGCCTGTGGCAGCATTTAATTGGCAAAGATAGGTAGAACAGACAGGCAATCACAACACCTTAGCCTGTGGAGATCTTTGGAGATACTAATTGATCATGGTGTCCCTGGGAACAAAACATATGAGGAGACTACTAGAGGAGGACCTGATCTATTTAACTGAAAAAGTTCTAGGTCTCATAGCCATAAACCTGGCTCAAGTCTCCAAAATGATAAGTGATGGTTTCTCACTCCCTTTCCAGACTTGTATCAATCACAAATCAAAGTTCCTTGATTTAGCAGGAGGTCAAGGCCCCTTGAGAGAGTACCTTGCACCCTGGGTGAAAACCCTCACTGTAAATCTCCCTCCAGATCTTCTGCAAAAGGCTGTGGACCTATCACAAGTATTGCATTTGAGTGTGTAATTTCAACCCACTTACAAAATAACCCATCAGTCTGCTAGACTGAGTGGGAACTAGAAAAAGAGGGGCATCTGCAGCAGTTCTGGCTTCAGTCTGAGCTTCCCTACCACAAAGCCTTAATGATCCAGCAGATCTTGAAATAAAAATGAACTGTCCATGACAAAGAAGATTGCTTTGTGGAGCCTCTGGCGAGCAGACATCTAGGTTTTGGTTCATGTTGATGCCTTCTTTTTCAGATAATTCCCTTCTTTGGAGAAGCAGCTTCTAGTCTGCAAAGGAGCCTTGGTAGAAATTGAACATCTAACCCTTAGACATTAAAGGTTTGTGTGGTAGAAGCTTTGGAATTTGAACTGATTGTTGCTTGACCCCCTTAGCCAGAGGCTGGTCAAGGGCAATTGTCATCTGTCATGCAGTGCACATGGTATAAATGTGGTCAAACTGAGCAAATCCAGGAAAGTATGGAATGTAAAGGGCTTTGCGAAAGAAGATATTTCAAGCTCTTTTTACATGAACCATGTAGAGATTATAACTATCGTATTTTAAGGAGTAGCTGAAACAGAACTCTTTTTAGGGACAAGTTAACCTCTGAACTGTCATTAAGCTGCAGTTGAGGGACCTTTATTTCCAGCCTGGTGTAGTGACTGGGTTTAGACTTACAGTATGCACTACAGATTTCAACTTGACTGTTTACTTATGCTATGAATTGTGGGAAATTTACATAAACTTTCATAGCTGCTTCAACATCCTCATCTGTAAAATATGAGTAGTATCATTATTAAGATTCAACAAAATAATTGATATAGACCAAATAAAACATCCCAAAATGGTTTGATCTCTTTTTCTTTCTCCTTACCCCATCTTTCCCTCAGTAACTGAAGGTGAAAAGGATTAATTTTCTTGTGCCTTAGTACATTTAACATAAAACCAATTCATTTGAATCAGGTCAAGCAGAAGTTCAGCCATTTGGCTGCTGGTACCTATCCATAATGAAAAATCTCAGTGTGTATTTTTTCAAAGGGGCCATTAGACTGTAAGCCACCTGGATGTCTTTAGAAGAAAGAATGATTAGACTGAAATGCATGGAACATTCTGTGTCTTCTCATGCTATACCTTTACTCTTTGCCTTTTTAACAGGAAGTCCTTTTGCAACAAGAAAATTTTAAAACTATATCCTGTTAATATTTTGCTATATTGGGCACCAAAAAATGACAAATACCCAAATCAATTCACACTATGAATGAGTGGTAGATAGGGCAGGCATTGGAACTATGAACAAACAAACAATCAAAACAGTAGATCTGTTCCTGAATTAGGAACTGAATTTAATCTTTATGCCTGAGAGCTTAGAATCCTGTGGCAAACCCTAAGGTTTCTTTTTTCTTCTGTATATAAGCTACAGCCACTTGTGTTTTGTTTAATTCACATTACACTTACTATATATAGTAGGCATGTTTGCTTTTTTAATCATTTTATTCAAATATGGCAAATGCACGTTGACCCCCTGGATGCCTGTTCAAAAATAATGTGACTGAGGCATCATGCCCATGATGTTTTCACTGGTTTCTGACATTTATTGTTCCATTATCCTAGTAAATGGAGGACTAGAATCAGATAGTCTTGAGAGTAGATAATCCAAAAGTTAATAGGTAATATAGTATTAAAAAAAAAGATTTAGATAAAATATACACATATTTTTCCTGAAACCAGTCATTATTTTTGGATAAGTTATTTAAATATTTGAAACATTGGGCTTCAGTGTCCTTAACCCTCCAAAATAAGAGAATTAACACTATTTTCTACAACTAACATACTCTGAATTCTGTGATTATATTAGGCTTTCAAAATGATTGTGTCCATATATTTGGTTATAATTTTCTTATTTAGTTTCTTTTTGAACTTCTCCCACTACTAGAACAACTTCTTCTCATTCCTCATTTCTGTTAAATGTGGATAGAATTACACCTTATAGTGACACAGACACTGGCCCGCAGTGTCTGCAGTGTCATGGATGAGACATGAGACATGCACACAAACTACCGAGTCCTGTGTAGAGGAAAAGGAACAGCATGGCTACCCTCTCAAGGGGAGGATGCCTCGGAGCAGCCTGGCCACTCTCTCAAAGGAGAGCACCCCATCCTTCCTTCACAGGGTTTTTATTGGTTTTTAATTTGCCCAGGAATAAAGGTAAAGCTCATTAACCATTGTCAGGCAGTAAGGATCAAACAATACATAACATACAAAGAACTCTGAGGGCCTATTTGGAGTCAGGGTCTGTTAGCTAATGGGCTACAAAACTTTGGGAGATAAACTCATTTCCTGCACAGACCTTTATCCTTCAATTAAGAGCATTCTTAGTGAAGCAGGTTTCACAAGAGTTTATGTATTCTTTTTCAGGCCTGATCACCCAGGGAACCTGCCCTCTGTCATTGTTTTAGGATTAAGTCAGGCAGGGGAAGTAAGGCAGCCAAGAGATAGGAGACTTCTCACAGGCAGAATGAGGACTCAGGTTTTGTAAAAGCCGAGGGGTGAGGGTCCATCACCCCCTTTCTCCATAGCCCCCTAAGTCCTTCCCCGGGGCCTTCATGTGATTATGCCTGTCTTAGGTTGTCCCTCGCCCCTGTGGGGAATCTTACTTGTCAACTGATCAAGCATTGGGGGTAAGTTATGAAAAAAGGAGCACGCTGCCAGAAAGATAAGCTTTGTCTCCTTAGTGGCTTATGGTCCAAAGGTCATTCATTCAGCCTTAGCCATGGTGTGGTTATAGCCCTGAAACCAGGCAGGGTGGTTCCCAACATTTTAGTAGTTCAAATCACTAGCCTAAGGGTTATCTTTAAAAAGTTTTTTTTTTTTGCAATATACATATTAGTGGTTCTTAAATTTGGGTTGTATCAAATAACTTACATTTTTAAAGGTCCAATTCCTGCCCCAGACTTACTGGGTCAGGGAGGGAATTGGGAAACAGATATATTTTAATAGGTTTTCTGGAAGATTCTGATGCATCAGAATTTACCCATTGTCATACACCAGTATTTTCTGCTTAAATATTGGCACACCCTCACATTTGACTTAGATGGATCATAAAACTTAGCCTCTAAGCTGAGGCTCAGTTGAGAGAGAGTGGGAACTCTCTTCAATAATTATGTCAGCACAAAAAGCATAAAACAGAAATTCTGGAACAAACCAGGACCAATACTTAACACATAACATTTTCATGGGATCACTCAAAACTCAAAGTAGTAGAAATTCTTTAAGAAAGAATTGAGAAACATTGTTCCTCTTGCACAAAAAGGAAGTAACTTCTTTTTCAATCAGTTCACATGCATATCTCACACTGGGTAATATTTCTCTTAAACTGCTCCTTTCCCAAGCTGGTTTATTCAGCTTAGGGTTTTAACAGATTTTTGATCTTTAAGTCTATTGATTTTATTAAATTTGGAGTATTTTTCAAATATATTTTTAGTTCCCCCCTCTTAGATGAACTCCAATACTTTATGTTAAACATTCTGATATTTTTAGCAAGTTCCTAAAGTACTTGATTATTTCTATTTATTTTATTTGTAAGTCAGTTTGGATATTTGATATTTCTGTCTACACTGATCTTTTTTAGTATAATATCAAATAAATTATTAATCCCACCTATTGAGTTCTTCATTTCTGACACTGTCATTTTAATCTGTAGAAGTTTAGCTTAGATTTTTATATACCTGCCATTTCCTCTTGGTTATATTTATGTTTTCCTTTAAATCTTGAGCCTACATAGAGCATCTATTTAAAAGTTTGTGCCAAAACAACCTGATTAAGAAATGGTTAAAGACTTAACAGCAACTTTACTCAAGAAGGTGTAGAGGTGGCAGATAAGAATATGAAGAGGAGGATCCAAGATAGTTGGGGGAGTAAGTAGAGCTACACCAACTTTCTCCCAGGATTAATCTGGAATAACAACTAAATTGTAGAGAAATCATTTGGAATAAACAACCAAACCATAGCTGGAGAGGAGCCTTATAATGACACAAACAGAAGAAACCACTTCACCACAATGTGACTGGTAGGGAGTGCACCGGCAGTGACTGCAGACCACTGTGGATGGCTCGTCAACACACGAGAAATGAACATACACAGAAACAGGCAATTTTCTGTGGAGAAATAGGGACAGAGTGGCCACCCTCGCTAGGGGAGAGCACTCTGGCCCCCCTCTCTAGTGGAGGGCATGTGTTCTCTTGTCCCAGCAGGCCTTTTATTGGATTCATTTGTACAAGAATTCAGGTAAAGCTCATTACTCACTGCAGGAAAGTAAGGGTCAAATAACAAGGAACTCTGAGAGCCTACTCTGAGTCAGGGTCAAAGAGCTGTAAAACTTTGAGGAACAAACTTACTTCCTCCTTGGATCCTTCTCATTCAACTGAGAGCATTCTAAACAAAGCAGGTTTCACAGGATTTTACATATTCTTTCTTAAGCCTGATCACCCAGGTAACCCACCCTTTCTAGTACAGGGCTGCACCACCCTGTCATTGTTTCAGGCTTAGGTGGAGCAAGGGAAACTAAGGCAACCAAGAGATAAAGAGATTTTCTCGCAGATCATGAGCACTCAGGCTATGTCAAAGCCGAGGGGTGAGGGTCCATCACCCCCTTTTGCTGTAGCCCCCAAAGACCTTCTTTGTGGGCCTCCCACGTGATCGTGCCTATCTTAGGTCATTCCCCCCTTGGGGAATCTTACCCATCATTGGCTAACCGACCAAGCATTGGGGTCCAGGCAGGGTAAAGTAAAAAGTGCGGAAGTGGTGCTCCTGACAGGGAGATAAGCTTTTGTCTTCTTGCTGGCTTATGGTTCCAAGGTCGTTCCCTCAGCCTTAGCCTAGGTGGGGGTTACAGCTTCTAATACTGGGCAGAGCAGATCCCAACACCCCCTGAGAACTGTAGGATCTAAATCCCAAGCTGGGCTTCCCAGCCTACAGCACCAGAACCAGAAAAGAAACCAAGTAACATTCAGGGGTGAAAAGTGGTGGTGTTCCTGTCTGCCAGGGAGAGATGGCTAGACATACAGAGAACTTCTTAAAGGACCAACACATAAAATTTCATTTTCAACCACTTACCCTGGGCTCTGGCAAAAGGGTGGCAGAGGATAATAGAGATACTTGAGAAGAGTCTGGGGATGGTGACTTCAGGTAGAGAACTGAGGGAGCAGCCACCAGGATCCTCTCAAAATCACTTGTCTTTAATCTAGACATCTCTTAAGCCTTTATTTTTCTTTCTTTTTTCCCTCTTCCTTTTATTCCACCTGTATTAACCTTTGCTCATTTGTTTTTGATAGCACTGTGGTGTATTTTTTTTCTCCAATTTGTTTCCTGTTTTTTCTGCTATACATCTAATTAATTTCTGTTTAAACCTAATACTATATGCTTCCCTTTTCTTACTCTATTCTGCTTTCTTCCCTCCCTTTTTTATTTACAATGTAAACTTTACTTTCTTTCTTTCTTCACATTGTCTCTATTCCCTACCCTTATTGTCGCTTCTCCCTCTATCCTCTCAAAATTATTTTTCTTTCAGTAGTCATTTCATATTAATTTTTCCTTTCTTATAATAGTCTTAAACTCTTTACAACTTTATTTATTTTTTAAATTTATTTTAAGATTTTCTTTATTTATTTTTAGAGAGGGAAGGGAGGGAAAGAGAGAGAGAGAGAAACATCAATGTGCGGTTGCTGGGGGCTGTGGCCTGCAACCCAGGCATGTGCTCTGATGGGGAATCGAACCTGCGATGCTTTGGTTCACAGCCCGTGCTCAGTCCACTGAGCTATGCCAGCCAGGGCTCTTTACACCTTTATTAATATTGGCTCACTTGCTGTTGACATTGTGATCGCAGGTGGGGGCAATTTTTGTAGATGTGGGTTTGTTGCATGGACTGTTTGGTTTTGTTCTGGCACCACCTGTACAACAGCATACAAGTCGTGGTGGCCAGAATGACTTACAGTCAGCCAGCCAGAGGAAAAGACACACCAAAGAATGACCAAACCAACCAAAACCCAATTACAACCAGAGAGCCCACATAAATGGCATAAAGAGTATCCCAAGAGCATCAAGTTTAGGAGATCAAAGATATTGCACCACTGAATCCCACAGGTCTCTTCCCACAGAATTTCATACTAAAAAGACAAGGCATCAAAACAGATCAATCTAAGAAGGAATAAACAAGAACAGTCACCTAAAATGAGGATACAAAGAAGCAACCCTTAATCGAAAATAAAACAGGACTCCCCAGAAAGAGTGCTAAATGAAATAGAGGCAAGCAAACTCTGAGACACTGAGTTCAAAATAATGGTTAAAACGAAGTTCAATGAGAACTACAAAGATCCCCAGGGAAGCTACAAGGAACTTACTGAATACTACATCAGCATGAAAAAGGGCATATCAATATGAGCCAGGAGGAAATGAAGAATACAATATCTGCAGTGAATAAAACAATAGAAGTAATTAAAAGTAGGTTAGATTAAGCAGAGCATTGAATCAGTGAGCTGGAGGACAAGGTAGAAAAAAAATTCCCAGAGAAATAAAACAAAACAAAACAAAGCAAAACAAAAGACTCAAAAACAACAAAGAGGGTTAAGCGAGCTGCAGGACAACATGAAACAGAATAATATCCATATCATAAGCATACCAGAAGGAGAAAAAGATGAGTAATGCAGAGAAAACATGTCTGAAAACATGACAGAAAACTTTCTGAACTTCACAAGAGAAAAATTCATACAAGTTCAGGAAGCACAGAAAGTCTCAATCAAGATGAACCCAAACAAGCCCACTCCAAGACACATCATAATTGAAATGGCAAATTTTAAAGACAAAGAGAGAATCTTTAAGGCAGTTAATGAGAAACAGCTAGTAACATACAAGGACTCTCAGCAGATTACTCAACAGAAACAGGACAAGACAGAAGAGAATGGCAAAAAATATCCCAAGTAATGAAAAGCAAAGGTCTACAACAAAGACTACTATACTAAGAAAGTCCCTCATTTTAAATGTAAGGCAAAATAAGGAGTTTCCCCAAAAAGTAAATAAATAAAAGGCTAAACAAATACATCTCTGCCAAACCAGGATTGCAAAAGGTGCTAAAGGGACTGCTTTAAGAAGAAGAAAAAGAAAGAATGATGAATACAGGTACAAAGTAAAAGTGACAATGAATAAGTACCTATCAATAGTAACCTTAAATGTACATGGATTCAATGCTCCAATCTAAATACATAAGATATCTGAAAGGATAAGAAAACATGACACACATACGATGTCTACAAAAGACCCACCTCAGAATAAAAGTCTATAAAAACTGAAAGTGAAGGGGTGGAAAAAATAATCCGAGCAAAAGAACATGAAAAAAGAAGCTGGGGTAGCAATTCTTACATCACACAAAATAGATTTCAAAAGAAAGGCCATAAAAAGAGACAAAGAAAGGCATTACATAATATTTAAGGGAATAATCCATTAAGAAGATATAACCCTTATAAACATATATTCACACAACATAGGAGCCCCCAAATATATAAGAAAAATCTTGGAGGACTTCAAGAAGGATATTGACAGCAACACACTCATAGTAGGCGATTTTAACACCCCATTGTCAACAATGGATAGATCTTCCAAACAAAGAATCAACAAGAATATTGTGGCATTGAACAATACTCTAGATTAAATTGACTTAATTGATATATACAGAACCTTTCAACCCTAAAAAGCAAAATATACATTATTTTCAAATGCACATGGGACATGTTTAAAGATAGATTACATGGTAGGACACCAAACAAGCCTCAAAAAATTCAAGAAAGTTGAAATTATATCAAGTATTTTCTCAGATCATAAGGGCCTGAAACTAGAAACCAACCTCAAGGAAAAAAATCAAAAACATTCTAATTCATGGAGATATATAACATGCTGCTAAATAAAAGTGTTCCCCTGAAGATCGGGAGCAAGACAAGGATGTTCACTTTCACTACTTTTATTCAACATAGTATTGAAAGTTCTAGTCACAATGATCAGACAAGAAAAAGAAATAAAAATCAATAAGCCAAGTGGTGAGGGACAAATACCATATGATCTCACCTTTAAGTGGAACATAATCAACAAAAGAAAAAAGCAAAGAAAATATAACCAGACACACTGAAATTTAGTACAATCTAGTAATAGCCAAAGGGGAGGGGGAGGGGACAATGGGGGAATGGTTTTTAGGAACTACTATAAAGGACACATGGACAAATCCAAGAGGGGGGTTAGAAGCAAGCAAGGGAAGTGGGTTTGGCTGGAATTGCAGGGAGAGATGGAGGGAAAATGCAGACAACTGTAACTGAACAACAATAAAATAAATAAATAAATAGATGATAGATAGGTAGATAGATAGATCCAAATTTCAAAGAGAAAATTCTCATTATTTGCAGAGGACATCATAGTGTACATAGAAAACCCTATAGACTCCACCAAAAAACTACTCGCCATAACAAGTGAAATTGGCAAAATTCTGAGATAAAAACTCAATATACAAAAATTGAAGTTATTTTGTACACCAACAATGAAATATCAGAAACAGAAATCAGGGAAAACAATCGTATTCAATATAGCAACAAGAACAATGAAGTAACTAGGAATAAATTTAACCAAGGAGGTAAAAACCTATACTTGTACAATGACAGAACACTGAAGAAATAAATTAAAGAGGATACAAATAAATGGAAGCATATACCATGTTCATGGATTAGAAGAATTAACATTAAATGCCCATACCACCCAAAGCAATCTATAGATTAAACACAATCCCTATTAAAAAACCAACGACACATTTCATGCATTTAGAACAAATATCTCAAGATCTTATATGGAACAAAAAATGACTCTGAATAACCTCAGAAATCTTTTTTTTTTAAAGATTTTATTTATTTATTTTTAGAGAGGGAAGGGAGAGGGAGAGAGAAACATCAATGTGCGGTTGCTGGGGGACATGGCCTGCAACCTAGGCATGTGCCCTGACTGGGAATCAAACCTGCGATGCCTGGTTCGCAGCCCGCACTCAATCCACTGAGCTACGCCAGCCAGGGCACCTCAGCAATCTTGAGAAAGAAAAACAAAGTAGGAAGGATCACAATACCTGGTTCAAACTATATCATTATAAGGCCACTGTAATCAAACCACCTTGGTACTGGCATAAGCACAAACACATAGAACAATGGAACAGAATAGAGAGCCAAGAAATAAACCCATGTCTCTATGGTCAATTAATATTTGACAATGGAAACAGAAACATAAATTGGAGTAAAAGTAGTATCTCTAACAAACAGTATTTGGAGAACTGGAATGGTACATGAAAATAATGAAAGTAGACCAACTTGTTATCATGTGTCAGAATAAACTCAAAATGCACATAAGATTTAAACATAAGCCATGACACCATAAAAGTCCAAGAGCAAAACATAGGTAGTGAATTACAGATACCCCATGCAGCAAAATTTTTGCTGATATATCTTCTAATGCAGAGGTGTCAATCTCATTTTTACCGGGAGCCACATTAGCCTCACAGTTGCCTTCAAAGGGCCGGATGTAATTTTAGCACTGTATAAATGTAACTACTCCTATATTAATTGACCGTAGAAACTTGCGTGTATTTCTGGGCTCTCTGTTCTGTTTCATTGGTCTATGTGTCTGTTTTCATGCCAGTACCAGGCTGTTTTGATTAGAGTGGCCTTGTAACACAGTTTGATATCAGGTATTGTGATCCCTACTACTTTGCTCTGCTTTCTCAAAATTTCTGCAGCCATCCAGGATCCTTTATGGTTCCCATAAATTTTTGAAGTGTTTGTTCTATATCTGTGCCCTAATGTTCATAGAAGGACGATTTACAATAGCCAAGTGCTGAAAGCAACCTAAGTGCCCATCAGTAAATGAATGGATCGAAAAACTATGGTACCTTTACACAATGGAATTCTATGCAACAGAAAGAAAGAAGGAGCTCCTACCCTTTGCTACAGAATGGTTGGAACTGGAAAGCATTATGCTAAGTGAAATAAGCCAGGCAGTGAAAGACAAATACCATATGATCTCACCTTTAACAGGAACCTAATCAACAAATGAACAAGAAAGCAAAATATAACCAAAGACACTGAAATTGAGAACAGGCTGACAGTGACCAGAGGAGAGAGGGGAGGGGATTATAGTGGGGAAAGGGGAAAGGTTTGCAGGAACTATTATAAAAGACACATGGACAATAACAAGAAGGGGTGGAAACGGGAGGGAGGAGGGGAGGCCTAGGGCAGTGGGGAGGGATGAGGAAAAAGTAGAAAACTATACTTAAACAACAATAAAAATGTTAAAAACTAAAAATAAACATGAAACACCCCTCCATATTAAAAAAAATACAACTACTCCTTAACAGTTAAGAGAGAGCTTGGTGCTGCTGCCAGGTAGAAATGAGGTGTCAGGCCAAATAAAAAAGTTGAAGGGATGGATTCAACCTACAAGCCTGTGTTTGCCACCTGTTCTCTGGGGCAAAGGAAAAAAAAACAATGGGACTATATTAAATTTAAAAGCTTCTGCATGACTAAAGAAAACATGAGCAAAATGAAAAGGAAACCAATTATATGGGAAAACATATTTGTCAATGATATCTCAGATAAGGGTTTGATTTCCAAAATATATAAAGAATGCATACAACACAACACCAGGAAGACAAACAGTACAATTAGAAAATGGGAAAAGGATCTCAACAGACATTTCTCCAAGGAGGACGTACAGAGGGCCCACAAGTATATGAAAGGAAGCTCAACATCACTAGCTGTCAAAGAGATGCAAATTAAAACCACAATGAAGTACCACCTCACACTAGTCAGAATGGCCATTATTAGTAAATCAACAAACAGCAAGTGCTGGAGAGGATGTGTAAAAAAGGGACCCTAGTACACTGTTGATGAGAATGCAGACTGGTATATCCACTGTGGAAAACAATATGGAATTTACTTAAAAAAATAAAAATGGAACTTCCTTTGGTCCAGCATCCTTCTGCTGGGATTATAATCTAAGAATCCTGAAACACCAATTCAAAAGAACCTATGCACCGCAATTTCATAGCAGCATTATTTACAATAGCCAAGTGCTAGAAACAGTCTAAATTCCCACTAGTAAATAAATGGATCAAAAACCGTGGTACATTTACACAATGGACTATGCAGCAGAAAGAAATAAGGAGCTCCTACCCTTCACCACATCATTAATAGAACTGAAGAACATTATGCTAAATGAAATAAGTCAGGTGGAGAAAGACAAATACCTTATCATCTCTCCTATAAAAAGGACCTAGTGAATAAAACAAACAAATGAGCAAAATAGAACCATAGGCATGAAAACAGGGAACAGACTGACAGTGACCAGAGGGGTGAGGAGAGGGGAATAAGGGGCAAAAGAAGAGGAAAGGTCTAGTCAAGGAACAGGTATAAATGACCCACAGAAATGGATAAAAAGGTGAAATTGACTGTGGGAGCAGGAGGTGGGTGGGACAGGGAAGGGCAATGGGTGAACATTGGGACAACTATAATAGAACAAAAATTTAAAAAGGATATGAAGAGATGTCATATGTTATCAGGGAAATGCAAAGTATAATGAGATGCCACACCATACCTATTAGAGTGGCCAGCACCTTTAGGGACACCCCATGTAGATTTTGGGTCTCTTTATCCTCATAGCTACATGTTCTTCACTCCTTTGCCCAGGGTATCCAAGCTGCCTCAATTTCCCAAATGTGTCTATACCTCATGGACTTGGCAAGCCTACCTACTCTGCTCAGCTGCACATGTGTCCCACCTTTCCTGCTCAGTGATCTGGAATATGCCCCTGATGTATAACTGGGATATATCATAGGAATCTATCATTTTCTTTTCTGAGTTCTTGATGCTGTGCTGTCTACTGTTCAGTGTCTGAACCTGTGTATTTCATGTATGTTGTTCAGCATTTCTGTTATGGCCATGGGGTGAGGTGATTTTCATTAACTGTCTTGGCTGAAAATGGGAGTAAATAATGCTTTATTTTCTTGCTTAAAACCATCAACATCCTTGGCTAGTGTGGCTCAGTGGATTGAGCTCTGGCCTGCAAATTGAAAGGTAATGTGTTTGATTCCCAGTCAGGGCACAAGCCAGGACTGTGGTCAGGTCCCCTGATAGGGGTGTAGGAGAGGCACCCAATGGATATATCTCTTGCATTGATGTTTCTCTGCCTCTCTTTCTTCCCCCTTCCTGTTTCTCTAAAAATAAATACATTTTAAAAACTGTCAACAAAGCCAAGTATTTGGATATGTCTTCCTTTGTCATGAGACCAAAACTCAATTAAGGATTTTCATACCATTATTATTTTGTGTCCACAATGGAACCACAGTGCTTTATGTGACATATAAGGTAAAAGATCCTTGAATGCAGAAAATTCTGGTTACTTTCACCCAGTGTCACGATAATCACAGTAAGGTTTTGCTTTTGCTTCACACCCTTGATAATACAGAAGGCTCAGATTTGCAAATTTAAAATGGGAAAAAATGTGCTGGATTAAAATAAAAGCATTACATTGATATTCAGTAGTAGAAGTTAAAAGTCTTTTGTCTTTATTTTAGTGCCTCTGAATCTCCCAGTTAATCTCCCATTAAAATTTCATGCATGTCTGTTTCTTATTTATAAGTTAAAACTGAAGATGTCTCTATTGTTCTTTTTATAATCAAATATAAACATAAAGTAGCATGCTTGAAACATATGCCTTGTTTCTATATATTTTACTTTATTTATTTTCTTTTCTTTCCAAACCACATTGGTTTTATTTCTTTTTAATTTTTTAAATATTTTCATTATTGTTCAAGTACAGTTGTCTCCATTTTCTCCCTAACAACTACCCCCACCCCAGCCATCCCCACTACCCACCCTTGATCCTACCCATTTTTGGCTTTGTCCTTGGGTCCTTTATACATGTTCCTTGACAACCCAACCCCCCCCATTATCTTCTCCCACCTCCCCTCTGGTTACTGTCAGTTAGTTCTTAATTTCAATGTCTCTAACTATATTTTGCTCTCCAGCTCCATCCATGTTGTGGCAAAGGGTAGGAGCTTCTTCTTTCTTTCTGCTGCATAATATTTCATCATTTTCCATAATATTCCATAGCTTTTTTTGTATGTGCCTTTATACGAAATAGTGATAGTGCATATTTTAAAATGTAACTAAAGATAGTTTGAAAGACTTCCTTCTGTAGAATCCTAAAAGGAGTATCATTATTTATGCTTTAGTTTGGGTTGAGAATAAATTATTCCAGGAAACAACTTAGCTTACATTTTTAGGCATCAGTAATTGCTGGTCAATATTGACTAGTGCAGCATGGAATGTATTCTCCCTCCAAGATACAGAGGGACAGTTCAGTCAATAAAGCATTATTCTTTGGGGCCTGTCCTGCTGAAGGCCACAAGAGCTCATGTGTAATGCTCAGGTACACCACTGACTACCTACGTTCCAGATGAACACAGTCATGGAAATAACCTTCTTTTATGATTTGGGTCCATCAAATGGGAAATAATCCCCTCACTGCATATCCAGGAGTTAAGACAAGTGTCAGGAAGCAGCCCCAGTTTGGATCACTTACAGCCTTCACAAATGTGAACAGTGGGTGTGAAACACATAATGATTCTATCATACCTTTCCTTAATTATCTAAAAGAAGATTATTTTTAATTGTTTATCCGACAGTTACTATGAGAGGTACAGTGTCAGAGGCATAGATTTGATTATGAAATGACTGACTATAAGGAGCCAACAGTTTCTTTTTCCCATCAGTCATTTACTTGTTGGGTTGGGAAAAAAAGACTCCTTAAAACTCTCTATTGTAGACTGTGAAAGTGAACAACTTTTTCTTATATTCATGTGAAATTTGTATTAGTTTCTCCTTTCCTTTAGACATATAAATAAAATAGACATTGAGCTTTAGTAGTCAGGGATACTATGAGGAAGTCATAAGCATAGAAAGGACTTTTTAAACTAGTTGTTTTGATTACTATAACTAAAACTCAGTTTCATAATTGAGATATTATATGTAATTTCATATAACATGAGAACACATGGGTGGAATTTAAAATAACTGTGCCAACTTTTATTTTGCTTATGAGTATGGACAAACTAGTCACTGAATTGGATGGCAGATACATTTGTTTTCAGTGAACAAAACTGAATGCTTCCAGGCAATATATTTGCTCTTCAGGTTGACATAGATGCCACCAATCCCCAAAGTAGTGTGACTTGAGGGTAGGAGTACAGCTTCCAGTGGTGGATGATTAAATTTGATCTCATGTTTGCTCACTGTGTGACCTTGACATATTGCTCTCTGTCTTAGTTTATTTTATTTGTAAAATAAAGAGAAGCACAGTATCTGCCTTATAGCATTTCTGTAAACTTAAATGAATGTATATATATTGCTTTATCTATACCTGACACATAGCAAAGTGGCCATAACCGTAAAAGCACAGTAGTGGTAATAATAATATCCAGCCTCTTCACAAAAACATTCACCTGCCTGTCCCCAAACACATTGGACTTTGTGAGAGAAGCTCTCAACCTCAGGCAGTATTCTACATAGTTCCAGAGCCTAGTGACTGCTGCTTACCTACTTCTCCATTCATAATTCTTCCACTTAGACTATCTACTTATTCACTAAACTTCTGACTATACATAGAAGCTGACAGGTGTTATCTGATGGTTTTCAGGTCCTTCTGAGGAGAGTGCATGACAGGCAGGCCATCAGACAAGCGGACCAGCATCTGTAGGTGGCACAATCGCACACTTCCTGGAGAAGGACACAATCCATATCACAATGCTTAGGCTGAAGCTATCCACTTATTTTGCAAGGTACATTCACAAAGTTCAAATGGTTGATGGATTGAAGCAGAGGAGGAAAGGCTAAATGTCAGGGTTTAGGATGAAGCTGGTGTCAGGTCTCTGGCAGCCTGAAATGGAGTGGAGTTTAGAACTGAGAGTGACAGTGACAGAGGGCACACACAGTGCAGAACAGCGTGTGTTAGCAGCAGAAAAGAAAGTTGTCTGCAGTTAGTGTTGTGAGTTTAGACTGGAGTAGAAAAGACTCATTTATGTTTGTGCAATTATTTCAACATTCAAAAGAAAAACTTCCATGATTTTTCTAAAATAAAACTTTAAGTCTCCTTACTTTTAAAATGTTCATATAAATTTCCTTTTTAAAAAACAGTTCCCAAGATATTGAGACTTTGTTTAAAGATGATTTTATTTATTACATTTTTATCTTTGCTTTAAGAAGTGTGAAAATCTAGGAAGATGGAAATAAATTACATTGATAGGTCAGAGAGAAGAGAAGATAAATTTAAAGTTACTAAAAAAATAAATAAAATATTTGAAAAGGCTTGATGCATGGTTTTTAGTTTGAAATAAATAAAATAATTTAAAATTACCAGAATTTTAAATAGCACAATGAAATAGTAAATGATGCATCCTTACTTAATAAAATCAGAATCTACTGTGATGCCATTAGCTTTACTGTGTGTCTTTCTAATACCAAGTTCTTTTTTCCTCTCATTTTGTAATGATAGGCAATTAAAATTTATATGTCAGAGACTTGGATAACAGAAATTATTGGATAAACTAAAATCAGTCTTCTTGCTTTTTAGATTTGGAGAAAATTGTATCAAGATGAGAATTATTAATTAGGCCCTACCTCATTTTCTTTCATTAGAAAGCAGCTAATAATTTTTTTAAAAGAATAATAATTTAGTTTAGTCATATCATAAATACACCATATGAACTACAATTAAATATTCTATTTTCTAGGAGTCAAATTTAACAAAAATAAGTAAAAAGAAATAAGTGACATTATTTTGTAATGTATTCTAGTTAAACCACTACCCAAAATATTACCATTTAGATATATAATCAATACAAAAATTATTAATTAATATTCAAAATATTATTTGGATGGTTAAAAAACATAAAATTATTACTGAGATTTTTTTAAAAGTATTTTTCAATCTGAAAAATGCTAGCTTTCCAGTGCTAGTGCATATTTTATAGTTAGCACAGTTCTACATCTCATTAACAGCCACAGCTAGCTGCACAGCTTTGGATCATTTACCTTAATTCCACTCATTCAGTTACTGTGTGCTTGAAATCCCTATGTGACATGTTAATTAATGGCAGGTGTGTATTTACAGTCTATATTATATATTAGACCAGGAGTGTCAAACTCATTTTCACTGGGGACCATATCAGCCTCACAGTTGCCTTCAAAGGGAAGAATGTAATTTCAACTCCTTAACAGTTAAGAAGTAGTTACATTATACAGTCCTAAAATTATTTCAGCCCTTTGACGGCAACTGCAAGGCTGATGTAGCCTCTGGTGAAAATGAGTTTGACACCCCTGTACTAGACAATATTTTCAGGTACTTTTTGGTAATATTCTAATTCAGCTACAGATGGGCACTATTTGAGGTATATTTCAGACATATAATTATGAATATTGTTAAAATTATCAAAAGTATCACATCCATATAACAAAATTACCCCAGATTTTGTCAGGATAAGACAACCAATTCATTATACTCAGATCCTATGGTCAGTATTGAAAAGGGCAGAGTAGGAGTCTCTGATATGCAATTTCTTGGGCCTTGAATGGGAGATTGGACAGCTGGAGTCATCTAGAATCTTGGTTCAGTCACAACACTGGTGCCTAACCAGGGAGAACTCAGACGAGAACCACCAACCATAGCTGCTGCATATGTTCTCTCCATGTGGCATGACTCCTCACAGCTTGGCACCTGGGTGCTTGGGCTTTTCTCAAGGGACTCAGGGCCCTGAGGGCAGGTGTGCCAGCAGATAAGATCCAAGTTTCATTGTTTTATGGGACTGAGCCTTAGAAGTCCTATGATGTCATTTTCACTCCTTTCTGTTGGTTATAGGCAAGTCATTAAGGTCAATCCAAATGCAAAGGGAGGTAAAGTAAATCTCATCTCTCCACTTGAGTGTGGAAGAACTAGAGAACATGTTTGAAAAGCACCATATAATTTTGCTTTCTGAGTACTTATCTTTGCCATCTCCACATTACATGTGACCTGTGAGTGCTTCTCAGTCTGTACCTGCTGTAACTGCAGAGTTGATTGGGCATTAGAGATTTCATTTCTGGATACCCCAAGTCTAATATAATTGCACACATTAATGTGAAAAGTTGTGAGGACTGCATTAACTGTAACATGGTAGGTGTCCAGAGGCTTGGCATACTTTGGGTGCTCCACAATGGTCACCATGTTAATAAATTTCTGCATTCTAGCTGCAGCATTTGTGACACATTTTCCCTTAAATCACTTGAATTTTGTAAGTGTCTGTTTCCCTTTGTAAAAAATGAAGATAATAATAGTCCATTTTATAGGATATTAGTAGTATTAAATGTAATATCTGTATAAAATGCTTATGATACTGTTGGTACACCTTCAGTCAAGTATTTTATAAATATTTGTTCATAACTCCAACAAATTTCTCCATGAATTATTTCATAGAGAAAGGACTTTTAATAAAAAAATAAAATAAAATCAATAAGCATGTCTTTGAGTGAGGATTTTTAAAAAAGAAATAATGGTTAGGGTGGTAAATTTTCTATTATGTGTAAATAAATAAAATTTAAAAAGAATTAAATATATTTTTAAAAAAACCCTGACCTGATAATATTCTGGACTTTTCTTTTTTTTTTTAAGATTTTATTTATTTATTTATTTTTAGAGAAACAAGGGAGGGAGAAAGAGAGAGAGAGAAAAACATCAATGTGCGGTTGCTGGGGGCTGTGGCCTACAACACAGGCATGTGCCCTGACTGGGAATCGAACCTGCGATGCTTTGGTTCGCAGCCCATGCTCAATCTACTGAGCTACGCCAGCCAGGGTGGACTTTTCTTATACTGTGACTTAGTATTGTTACAGTGCCACATAATGTGTTTTTATGATCCCCACATCACTATAAGAAAATTATATGACTCACTTTTGTTCACTTCATCTGCATTAAAGGGCAACATTGGTGTATCAGCTGTCCAAGGCTGAAGAATGGATTCTCACTGAACATATTATTACACACAACGGCACATGCTTCAAGTAGCAGTACTCAATGATGGAGAAGAAAAAGTCATGGATATAGCCCTTTTAACTGCAGATTTGTTTTTATTTGCTGTTTATTTGTTCTATCCACAAAACATAGGGCTATGGAATAAAGAAACAATAAAAAGGGACCTTTCCCATACTCATTATGATGGCAAAACTGAAATATAGCATTTTCAGCTACATATTAGAGTATTTGGTTTTCTGTTAATTCCTGGATTTACTTGAGGTTGTAAGCTTCTTCAAAGTGGGATAGCAAGAATGTATGTCCCAGAAAGTCACCAACTTCTTCAAGCACTGGTAACAATCTGTATCCCACAGTCAGTTCTCTTTTCAGAACAATCCCATGGAACTTCATAATGCTTTATATTACTTTTTAAATATTAGTTTTAAGTATCTCTTCCCCAAATTGTGTTCCAGAAATACTAGTTCCATAAGACATAATACTAGTTTATGTAGAAAAAAATGTTGAATTGTGTGAATAAAATTAAATAAGTATTTTTTCTGTATCCATTTTTAGAAGTTTTCACCTCCCTAGGAACCATTATAGTATGCAGCATTTCCAACCTGAGTTGCTATTTTATGATTAAAATCCAAAAAAAGAACTTTATAGTTGAAGTACTATAATATGTGTAATGTGCTATAGGTACTAACTGAAATTTTAAATTAAGTATTTATATAAAACATAAGGACCAGCTGAATGGGACTTTCTAGATGTCTCAGATTGTTGCTGGAAATCCAAAACTGAGAGCAACAGATTATAACTAGCCCACAGTCTACTAAGAATGGCTAGCAATATTCTAATAACTGAATATAAGATGATGGCAGTTTTTAACTCTCCTTCAATCCACATAAGACAAGGCCCGAAATTCAGCAAAATGGTGGCAGAAAACTGTGAAAGTGAAGTTGTCAGACTCAGGAAGAATGTTATGTCATTTCACATGTGTACTTCTCTTATTCCCCACCCACGTTACACACATGCACACACACAGGAGGAGATTCCTGCTCCCTCCTCTCAGCCAAGGGATCCACATTCAAACATCAAGGTCTGCACAAAGGTCCAAGCAGCTTCAGTCTCCTCAACTGATGAGGTACAGAGCTATAGAAATATGCAGTACTAACACATGCATTGGAGGGACACTCAGCAAGATATTTCTCAAAAAATCTTTATCTAGCTTGCTAAATTATCATAGAGACTAGTACCTGATTCTCACACCTCAGCTTTTCCAAGCTGTAGGCAGTTATGTGGAAAAAAGACAGGGTAAAAAAAAGAGGTGTGTGTCTCTGAATTTCCAGAATATGTTGCATGTGTGAGTTTGTAGTGGGCCAGTGGATCTCAGTGATTATCAGGACAGCTAGAGCACAAAGGCTACCTGCTAAGGAGAAGGAAGTGTGTGGTGCACCTCTGGGATGGTGGCTGGGGTGAAATGAACATTAGGGAGACCTAACCACATGAGGGGAATGTGCAATGCTGAGCAGAAGTAGAGTGTTATGTAAACCACAAATGTGCCCACAAAAACCAGTGTTTGTAGATGAGTGGTCATGAAAGGCATGACAATCAGTCAGCATAATAGCCAAGAGAGACTACAGGAAAACTTCACATTTGCCTCTCCTGCTGGCATTGACACTGAAAAATTCAGAGACAGAGTCATAGGGGAGCTAATGACTAAACCACACTCTTTCCCACTTGTGGTCCAGACTCAAAGTTCAGGACAAGATGAAGGGGAAGAGGGACTTTTAACTGAATGCAAATGTGAACTTTTGACTATTTAGGACTAAAGTTATTAATAACTAATGGTGGCTTTTGTTTTTGTTTTTGGGCCTCCTCACCCCCTGACATGACACTGGTTCTAATGATTGACACCTACCAACCATGAAGGTCTAAAGTCCACGGAAAGACTTCCAGGGGTCTAACAAGTTCCCCAAAGGCCAGAGGAAATGTATGGATTTGTGGAAAATAAGTCTTCTGCTAATCGTGTACTGTTAGATTCAGCCTGTCTAATATGCCAGCTAGAGACATTAGGTTTAATTTCCTTGTTTTAAATTTGTGTTTTATTATCAAATTATTATGTTAATTAACCAAAAGAATACAAATTTACTAACTTCAGATGTGGTTAATTACACCACAAACTTACAAGTAGCATATGTTTCACATACAGGTGAATAATTTATTGTCATATATATATATACATATATATATTAGCTTGTGAAACATTAATGAACATAATGTACTGTGAGAATATGTATTTTAGAACATCAGATTATATATCAGGAGAATATTTTTAAACAGCTAGTCTTGTATTTTATTATCCAAATCCATAGCTAAAAGCCCAGTTATTATATTACTCACATGCAGCTCATCATATCTAGTAATGTCAGAACCACAAAGCTAATGGCAACTAAACTTAATCATCTGTGTCAAATTTTAGGAGAACAATAAGAATGTTAAAAGGAAAAAGAAACACATGAATATGAACTAAACTCAGATACTTTGTTTTGTAAAATTATTAAAAAGTTGTATATAATGTTTCTATAACACGTAGCTGGTTGCAAAGACGTCAATCATATTATCTGTACATTGAACATGATAAATTGATTTTGTTCTAATGAGAGGATCCAATTATTTAGAGAAATGAAGATATATGAAAGCGCTTTAGCTCCAATGGCCACATATTGTCTGTAATAACACTTAACCCTGTGTGGTTCAGACCACATGGTTGTCCTATTTCTTTAGAGAAAGGTCAAATAGTTAATTTGTCATCCTCCGAAAAATAGCAAGTGAGAATATCACATGATCCATTCAATGGTGAACAGAGGTTTCATACTTCAATTTTTTTCTGGTCCTTGCTAATTTTTGGTTGGTAACAAACATTAAGCTTGTGGATAATGATTGGTTCAACACATAAAACTCACTCAGTAATTTCTTGCGATCATAAAATTATGTTGTAACCTTCTATTACCATGAAACAGAATCAAGATTCAAAATTATTTCAACAGGCTGGACTTCAGGGGTGAAACCAGTAAGATACAATTTAACTAGGGAAATGAAAACTTGGGCATTGGGCTTAAATGATCTTTGATGCAAATGTGGCTCAAGGAGACACATGCTGACAAGTGAAGGTTTGAATAGGATCCCAGTTAAAAATGAGAATGTTGAACATGTAAAGGAAGCTCATATGGAAAAAGAATTAGAGCTTTAAGGAAGCAAAACTATAGAATTTCTTTTTAGACATATTTTAATTCAAGAAATAACGTGTTTACTACCAGAACCATCAAATATAAAAATGACTGCTTTGGAAGATGGTGAGTGCTTTCTCACTAGTATCCTTGGCTATTTCCAACCAATGATGATAAACTATGTCAGGAAAGCTGATTATGTAAAAGGCATTTGTGCAATCAAATATGAAAGAAATGATGATATTACTTCTAAGGTCCCTTCTAATTTTAAGATTCTTGGATTGTGTTTTTTCACTTACATAACCCATCAGCTCTCTCATTAACATTTATCTTGTCTTATTAATTTTACATATTTATGTACATGTTCAGTTTCTTGCTAGATTTTTTCCTAAATAGAAAATTTCGTAAGATTAGCAACTGCATTTTACTTATATTCTCATCTCCTTCAGGAGGCCTAGAAGCCTTAAACAGAGACCAAAACTATTGGAGTATGTTATAAAATCAATATATGGATATAATAGTACTTTCATGAATGACATGTAAGAGAAATAGTTACTATACTTTAAAATAACATTTTCATGAGAGATAGTTTTCAGGAACTCTGAGGAATATGAGGTTTTACCTAACTTTCATGCTGAGAGATTAGCCCACATAACCTGAGCATATAAGATTTTTGAATCAATGAATATCACAGCTTCATAAATGTTGACATAAGAGCCAAGATTCCTGAGTTAGACACAAAGATCTTTATTACTCAAAATACAGCTAACAGGGTGAGCATCAACAGATGTGAGTCTATGCCCCTGCCCCCAGATCTCAGGAGGTAATGCAGGTGAGATGGTGTACGCATGCTCCGTGGTGTGCATTATAGGAGAGGAACCTGACCTTTGCTTAAGGAACTTCAAATCTTTTATAATGGGTAGTAACCATGTTTTTATCTGCTTCAAAGGGAGAAATTATCTCCATCTTCATAGGCTGTTGCTATATAAATATCTTTGCAAAGATAATTCAAATAAAATTTAGCTAGTTCCTCTCACAAGACATACAGAAACACAAGAGACCCACAAAGAATCTTCTCCTGACAATATCACTTATAACACACTTCTACATTGTGAATGAAAGAGGCCAATGTTTGTCCCAGACTTTGATGTGTGACAGTGATAGGAAAAATGAAAGGCCATGGAAAGTGACATTTGTAGATCCATTGTTTTAGAAATGACCTGAAGATTATGAATTCCTCCTAGGTAAATAATTTGCATAGTGTTCAGACAGCAGCTATCTACTGACTCTGATGAGATCAGTGGATTTTATTTATTGTGGAGCACCTCTGATTTTAATTTCACAATCATTTCTTTCTTCTTGTTGTTAAATTGTTACTTTTCTACCCTTGTTCATCTTATTTTACTAGCCACACTGGTGAGCAGTTAGCCAGTGCGTTTTGAGAGATTGTGATCAAAACTGGATGGAAGACTTTTTAAAAATTGACCTATAAAATATAATTTTCAAAAAGTCAAGTCTTCTAGAAACATTATTTTAAATTGGTTGGTTTCCATACCCCGGAGACCAGCAGCAATTCTATTTAAAAGCCATAAAAATATGTGGTAGATATTATAATGGAAATATGCAGGGATGAAACATTATTTTTTCCTTTAAATGTTGTATAGATAGCAAGTTTCTTTAAAGAAAATAAGTTTTTACTCTATTCAGAAATAACCAAGTATTTTGATTTACTCTAATCAAAATAACCATTTTGTTTGCTTTTTTTTTTCCCTCTGTAGATAGGCAAGGTTTATAAGTTGATACAGATCTATTTAGAATATCTGAAATATATAGTTTAAATTACCTTAAATGCTGTAAAACTTTTTGCTATAATTAATTACTAATTTTAATCTCACTGAATTTGTTGTCATCATTAATATCAAATGCTATTTATAGAGTACTTAGTTTAATGTGGGCTTTTAAATACTATTGAACAAGCCTAATTAATACATACCAAAATCAAGGAGGTGATTATGACATATATTCTCCCACAGTATTATCTGGAACACAGGAAATACCCCATAACTCAGGTTGAATTGTGCAGATTTCTGAGCACAAACAATAAAAATCACAACTTTTGTAAAGAGTTCCAACAATCATAAAAAGAAGCAAATGTCGTATTTTCTTTATTACATTTGTCATTTCTGCCTTCATGGTTCTCTCATTTTTACTCAAGGATAAATATAGCCCCCTGTGAGAGAATACCATCCCAGCCATCCCGCTGTATTCATCTCGGCTGCGGATGTTCATTAAACATGTGTAATACACAGAATCTATCATAATTCTGTGGGGACATAGAGAACATGGCCACCCCCTCCTGTGGGGAGTGTGCTGTTCCTTTACTCCAGTGGGTTTTTATTGAGAAAGTAGACTCAGTTTGTGGATTCACAGTCTGGCAGACAGGATCAAAGGGAACAGGTACTTACAAAGATGCTAACAGAATTCTTGCTGTGATTACAGGCAGAGATCAGAGTTTTATCATATGAAAGGACTACAGGTTCCAAAGGGCTAGTTTTGGTTTCCTGTCTGTGTCTTTAAATTCTAAGTTAATAACATCCTCCAGCAAACAGATCTCACAGGATCTTGCGTATTCTATGCCCCAGGCCTGATTACCCCGGGGGTACGTAGTCTCCGGTCTGAGCTGCCCCTTTGGCTATTTGCTTAGCTCTGAGAAGGGCAGGAGACAGAGGCAGCCAGGAAACTTGGAATTCTCACATCTAAGTACAAAGACTCAGGCTTAGAGGAGGCAGGGGTTGAAGTCGATCACCCCTTCCTTTCCACAGCCCCTTCATTTCCACAGCCTCATAAGTCTCATTCCAGAGGCATTTATGTGATCAGAACCTGGCTTAGGTTGCCCTTCCTTGAGAAGTCTTACCCATCATTGGTTAACTGATTAAGCATTAAAGGCCAAGCACAGAACAGGTAGCATTCATGCCAGGGGAATAAGTTTTTGTCTCCTTAGTGGCTCCTGGTCTGGAGGTCTCTCACTCAGCCTAAGTCACAGGGGGTCACAGCTTCCTGAGACCAGGCAGGGCAGTCCCCAACAATCCCCTAATAACAAACACTGTTCATTATAATGTTAATAGAAACATGTTTGGCCCACAGGCTGTTTGGAAGTCATTGAAGCATGTTCCTGGGGGAATAGGCTGTGTTGGTGAACTCCAGAACTACACCAAGAACTCAGCATCAGACTCTATCCATTATCACACAGGACTGCTTTAAACAGCATCTCTTTACAGTGGAATTTCAAATGCACTTGTTTGGAGCTTATCCTTTTACTTTCAAATAAATATAATTAAATTAATATTTTATTAATTTCCAAAGAAACAAATGAAGTGTTTAAAGGCTAGACTGAGGTTCCAGACCTATAAACTGTCCCCTGTCCCTGCAGTAAAATGCCATGGTTCTGAGCACAAGCATTGGAGAAAAGACAGTTAGGGCAAATCCAACTCTACCCCTAATTCTTTGTGTGACCTACGGGGAATTAATTAGTCACTCCAATTTAATCCCATTTTCTCTGGTTTATTTATTTTTCAATTACAGTTTACCTTCAGTATTATTTTATATTAGTTTCAGGTATAAAGCATAGTAGTTAAAATCTATATAATTTACTAAGTGTTAACCCTGATAAGCCTAGTGCCCACCTGGCACCATACACAGTTATTATAATATGATTTCCTATGCTGTAATTTATATCTTTTTGACTGCTTTGTACTTTTTAATCATCTTGTTTGATAGTGAAGTTACTGACCAAATTAGGGTCATGAATATCAAAGGAGACCTTATATGTAAAGGATGGAGCACAGACATTGACCATATTAAATTGTATGATTTCAGCTTCTCTAGGTTTCAATCTCTTTAACCCTAAAAATAAGGCTAGATTATATGATCTCTAAGGCCTTTCCAGACTGACTTTATGTGCAAATTCTGCTCCAGATTTTTACCTGGGGCTCTTCATTTGGTATTGTCTATCTGGTATTGTCTGCTCACTTTTGCCCTCTTTCTAATGCAATTTTTAAAAATCCACTGAGTATGTGGAACCCGAGGACTAGAACACAGATGTATGATCATGAATGTATACCACACCCTCATGAGAGAGACCTGATACCAAGGTGAGTACAAACTTTTCATGCATAGTCTTGCTACTCTCCTGGCTTTCATTCCCATTTAATAACTAGTCTAGTGATAAAGACCAGAGAGACAAAGACAAAGAGATAGAGAATACAGAGACAGTAACAGTGACAGTGACAGTGACAGAGACAGAGACAGAGAGATTCCACAACCTGGATTCCACTGAGATTATGACTATAAAGAATGAGGGTTAGGGTATTACAGAAACCACAGTTTCTAATAGAATTCAAGCTCAGATACAGATCATGTTTTTATTAAGAACAGCTCTTGATATGCAAAAAGAGCCCCACATGGTTAAAGGCCAATTGACCAAACATTTACACGGTGAACTTGATTGTCTCTTAAAGTCTAGACATTATTTGATACTACATTGGACACTTAAAGTAGTTTAGAAACCCTCTTTTTGGCTTGAAAACTAGTAGTCAGTGGTGTCTCTAATATCTTTAATGAAAAAATCACCAGAGAGGTAATTTAGGATTTAAATAGAAAGCATATGACTCAATAATTACCTGTTTTCATAAAATGTACATCCATTTTTTTGAGGTTGTAAGTACAGATTTTTTTCAGTAGGGGAGACTCATACATATGCATATAAGTAGTAAATGACTTTAGGACCACTGTACTCTGCAGAAGTCCAGATGGCATTTTCTCTTGTATCCCAACATGTTTATAAATTTGGGGCTTGCTAATATATCTGATCTATCCCTCTTGCTTTCCTAGATTATAAAGAATGAGAGGACAATGTCTTAGTCATTTATTTAACAGGAGAACACATAAACCATTCCACTGAAAAAATGTGTGATGAACAAGATAAAGTTGGACATTGATTTTTTGTATTGATTTAAAAATTTCAAGTCATCTTGTTATCTCATAAATGAATATCTTAGTGTTTACTTAAAATATCTCTATTCATCTTGTGTACTTTTGCTTATAAAAAAAGTTGGCTTGGCTTCTCCAAAGGACCTTCAGTGTGGTCTTCCAACTGAAGCTGGGACCCCTAAGACTCATCTAAACAGCATCAAACACTTTTTTCTCAGCTATAATCAAAATACCCCCAATTAACTTCTATCCCTGCAACTTAGTGTTACACTATAAATAAGCTAGTCCACTTCATTTCTTCCATGTTGTGGGGAATGAACCTTCCTTCTCCAAAAAATTCATAAAGTGTTCCTTCTTATGTGATGCTCTCCTGAAATCCCACAGTCACAGTTAGTTTAAAGGTCCTCAGTAAGGTCACAATATTTTGCAAACAGTCTTGTTAGAACAGTCATCAATTTGTATTTCAGTCTGTTATCTTTGCCTTTGACTTTTTTGTTAAACTGTGGATTACCTCGTTCAGCCAACAATGGCCATCTCTTGGTTGTGTCACAATGAGGGTCCCTTCCCCAGTCCTGTATGACCTGTGTCCAGCCCAGTGGATAATAAACAGAATAGAATATTTTAAAATTATGATCTATGAATTATTATTTCCAAAGATCCAGCTCTTCAAATAACCTTCCTCTATATTATTCCCAAGGGAAAGAAATGTTTTTGCTCTTCTCAGAATTGACTGATTGTTACCATTTTAAGATTACAGAATACATCTGCTTCTAAAAATATGTATTCTTTGCCATGCCATATAATTAAAAATTTATCTCTGCATCTGGAATGATTTGTATACTCATGACAGAGAAAGCATTTACTGAGCAAATGTTTGATATTTTGAAAGTTTTTTACTTAGAAAATGCTTACATAAAACACCATTATATAATAGACCTTTTCCTATGACATCTTCAATATCATAATTTTAAAGAATGGTCTAACTATAAATCTCAGGACTCCTGAGGTGAAATAAGGTCCTTGAAAGAAAGTTGAGGCCACAGTGGATTTATTGTACATGTCAAATATGTCACCTTTGAACACTCAATTAGTTTCCTATGGCTACTGTAACTAAGTACCACAAACTGGATGGCTTCCAACAAACAAAATTTTTATCTTCTCACTGTTCTGGGGGTTAGAAGTTTTCAATTGAAATGTGAACAGGGTTGGATCCTTCTGAGCTTCTGGTGACAGCAGCAGCCCTTGGCATTCCTTTACCATTTGGTTACATGGAATTCTCCTGCCTCTGTCTGTCTTTTATTACAAGATCACCAGTCATATCAGATTAGGACTCACTCTATGGACCTCACATTAACCTCATTACATGTTCAAAGCCCCTATATCCAAATAAGGTTACATTCTCAGGTACTAGGGGTTTGACTTCAGCATATTTTTTCATATCACAGATATGTGTTTGGAGAACACACTTCAAGCCCCAACAGTCACAACTAGAAAGCTGAGTCAGAGTTTGCAGTTCCAGTACCAGAAAATCAAAGACAGATATTTCTTGAAATTCATAGTTAACTATACTAAAAAAACACTATTGAGTGTTTCAGGGTCTTTTCTCCATGTGTGTTGGTATATTTACTTTATTTTAAGAAAACAGTTGAACATAACATACATTGTAAATACACAAAAAAACTTTTAAATGAATTAACTTTAAAAAAAAACAGAAACATCTTTGTACTTGTGGTCTAGATACCCAATATTTTAGTATAAGATACTATTGACATATGAATATTGAAACCCAGGCTAGTTTCTTAAGCTATTCTATGGTTTTCAAAATTTAATTTGTTAATAAAGAAGTCCAGAAAGATGCCTATATTATGTATTGATAGATTGATTCTTTCTTAACAAGTAAAATTTTGAAATTACATAATAATAATGAAATCTTCACTTCAACCAAAGCTAATATAACTTTAAAATTTATGTAATTTTGTTCCTTTACCATTTTGGTAATGACTTATTTAAACATGCAGAAGCTTTTTACTTTGATGTAGTCCTGTTTGTTTATTTTTTCCTTTATTTCACTTGGCCTAGGAGATATATTGGCAAAAATAATGCTATGTGGGATATCTGAAATTGTCCAGTCTATGTTTGCCTCTAGGGCTTTCATATTGTCATGACTTATATTTAAGTCTTTTATCCATTTTGAGTTTATTCTGGTGTATGGTATAAATTGGTGGTCTAGTTTCATTTTTTTTTTGCATGTACCACTACATTTCTCCTAACACCATTTATTGAAGATGCTATCTTTACTCTGTTGTATGCTCAGTCTCCTTTGTCAGATATTAAATGACCATAGAGACCTGTGGAGAATGTTATGCTAAGTGAAGTAAGCCATTCAGTGAAAGACAAATACCATAGGATCCCATGTGTAAGAGGAATCTTCTTTTTTTTAAATTGTCGTTCAAGTACAGTTGTCTCCATTTTCCCTCCACCATTGTCCGCCTCCCCACCCACTCCCGCCTCCCATCTTCAATCCTTCCCTACTTTGGCTTTGTCCATGGGTCCTTTACACATGTTCCTTGACTACCTTTCCCCTTCTTTCCCTGTTTTCTCCCTCCTCCATCCCCTCTGGTCACTGTCAGTTTGTTCTTTATTTCAATGTCTCTGGTTATATTTAGCTACTTGTTTGTTTTGTTAATTAAGAGGAATCTAATGAATAAGATAAACTAACAAACAAAATAGAACTACAAGCATGGAAACATGGAACAGACCGAAAGTGACCAGAGGGGAAGGGAGAGGGGGATAATGGTAGAAATAAGAGGAACAGACTAGACAAAGAACAGGTATGAATGACCCTATGGACATGGACAACAGTGTGGGAGTTAAGTGTGGGAGTGGGGGTGGGATGGGTAGAGGAGGGTAAAGGGGGGAAATTGGGACAACTGCAATAGAATAACAATAAAAATAATTTTAAAAAGAAAACATGAAAAAATTATGTAATTTTGAAATTAAATAATAATAATAGAATCCCCACTTTAACCAATTCCTGCCCCAGTGAAGCCTGTAGAAGCTTTCTGTTGGACATTTACTGCTGACACCCAAAGGAAGAATGACTTCTGCTCTTTAGATTTTGAGATTTTCCCTTTAATTTGTATTATAGCTTTTTCTGCATGATGCCATAACCTTGTAACACACTGAGACAGTGTATACTGTGAAATTGCAGACATTTTTGTGCAAAACTTCTGGATTCCAAACATGTTTTAGATTCATATACTAGAGACAAACAAATAAGTGTGGCAACAAGGGTGTTCTTGCATTGCAACAGGAGGGAATGGCTTGGATAGGTGTTTGTGTTACAAAGCCAGAATTCAAGGAAACAGGAAAAAAACATCTTGCTATATTGCAAACACTTTACAGTCATTAAAAAAATGATAGAATCTAGCCTTTTGTTTTTTATGATAATGATAGCCTATTGAGATATAATTAGGTATCATGTAGTTCATCCATGTAAAGAATACAAGTCAATTATTTTTTAGTATATCCATAGGATTGTGCAACTATCACCATAATTAATTTTAGAACATTCTCATTACCCAGAGAGAGAGCCCATATCTTTAGCAGCCTTCTTCCTAGACAGTAACTATTCTACTTTTACTCTGTGGACATTCCATATAAATGAAATCATATAACATGTGGTCTTTGTGACTGACTTTTTTCCATTAGCGTAATATTTTCAAGTTTCATCCATCATGTAGCATGTACATGTACATGTACCTCATTTTATTTGTGCATTCATCAGTTGATGTAAATTTGGGATTTTCTACTATTTGGTTGTTATGAATAATGTTATTATACACATGGGTGTACACATTTTTGTGTTCACATTTTTTCATTGCTGTTAGGAATAGATTTGCACTTATGAATAGATTTACTGACTTTAATGGTAACTTTATGCCTAATTTTTGGAGAAACTACCAGACTGTGTTCTAAAGTGCCTCTTTGTTACATTCCTATCAACAATGTATGTGTTCCAATTCTTCTCATCCATGTCAACACTTATTACTGTCTGTGATTATAGCTATGCTAGTAGATTGAAGTGGTATTTCATTATTATTTTAATTTGCATTTCTCTTCAGGCTAGATAATGATGTTGGGCATCTTTTAATGCACTTATTGACCATTCACCTATCCTTTTTGGAAATGCTTACTTTTATCAGATATATGATTTAACTTTTTTTGCTTAGTATAATTGTTTCCAGTTCCATCCATGGTTTTGCAAAGGACAGGACTTCTTTCTTCTTTCTTTATGCTGCATAGTATTCCATTGTGTAAATGTACTACAGTTTTTTGACCTATTCATTTACTGATGGGCACTTAGGTTGCTTCCAGCACTTGGCTATTGTAAATTGTGCTGCTATAAATATTGGGGTGTGTAGGTTCTTTTGAATTGGTGTGTCAGGATCCTTACAGTATAATCCCAGCAGTGGTACTGCTGGGTCAAAAGGCAGATCCATTTTTAGTTTTCTGAGGAAATTCCATACATTTTTACACCATGGATACACCAGTCTGCATTCCCACCAACTGTGCACTAGTGTTCCCTTTTGTCCACATCCTCACCAGTACTTGTTTGTTGATTTAATAATGACAGTTATTTTGGCCAGTGTGAAGTGGTATCTCATTGTGGTTTTAATTTGCACTTCTCTGATGGCTAGTGATGTTGAGCACTTTTTTAATATATCTGTGGCTCATCTGTATATCCTCCTTGGAGAAGTATTCATTCAGGTCTTTTTCCCATTTTTTATTGGATTCTTTGTCTTCCTGGTGTTGAGTCATATAAATTCTTTGTATATTTGGGAGAGTAAACCCTTATCTGATGTACTATTAGCAAGTATGTCCTCTTATATAGTCAGTTCCCTTTCTGTTTTACTGATGTTTTCTTTAGCCAGGCAGAAACTTTTAAATTTGATGTAGTCTCAGTTGTTTATTTTTTTTCTTTTATTTCACTTGCCCTAAGGGATATATTGGCAAAAACATTGCTATGTGGGATATCTGAAAATTTACCTATGTTTTCCACTAAGACTTTTATGGTATCATGACTTATGTTTCAGTCTTTTATCAATTTTTACTTTGGGGCAAAGTAATGGGATACAAAATCAAAATTCAGAAATCGATGGCATTTCCCTGTACCAAAAATAAACTATCATAAAGTGAAAATAAGACTGGCAACTGAAGATGGCAGCAAGGTAGGGGGGAGTGGATTCCACTTTTCCCTACACATGGGAGAAAAACCTAGCCAATCTACGGATGAACAGAGCAAACAGCGAAAAGTACCCCAGCATATATGAAGATAGGAGACCAAAAACTGTAGCGGGTGTTGAAAAACAAGATGGTAAGGAGAGTGCTTCAGGACAATAAGGTCCCTGAAACCAGGGTGGCTGCAGCTCCAGGCCCTGTGCCTGCCGGGTCTACCACAGGGTTCTTGGGAGAGAGCTGGGTCAAAGGCTCCCTCCTTGGCCAAACAAGGTTTGAGCAGCACTGGGAGAGACCTGGTTCCTTGAAGTCACAGAGAGGGCAATAAGGACTAAGTGGCAAACACACAGGGGCTGTGACCACCCACAGAGTCTGTGGACACTGGCTGGGGAAAATTGAGAGTTGGGCCAGGATGGGCCCTGAAATGGATAGTCCCTGGTCTGTTTGGAGAATTGGGCAGTGTAAGAGGCCAGACAGTTGTATGAAGTGGCAGGCTTGAGTAGGAGGAATTTCTCGAAAAGAAAAAGTGAAAAAAAGAGACACTGTTTGGGGAGTTTTCCTGCAACAGACACTACAGCCTCCTCCCCACCCAGACAGGCAGCACTCCTGAGGTGGCACAGAAGGTCCTGTGCACCCCCATAGCCCTGGGTAGAGTGCTTACTGAACCTGAGGGACCTGAGGCGCCCTGGCCGAGTGTGCACGCTCGCAGCCCAGGGAGAGTGCACTCTGCAGAAGGCCCTGAGCCCACACCCATAAACCTGGGGAGAGAACACTCTGAGGAAGGCCTGGATCCCACATCCAAAGACCCAGGGAGAGGTACCTGGCTAGCCCTAGGGAGAGTATGCACCCGAACCTGTGGAACCTGGTAGAACATAGGCTGTTGGGGAGTGGGCTGGAGGCTGATTGAGTATGGATCAAGAAGTGAGAAAAGCCAAACCAATCACCCTTCAGGCTGCTACAGCCAGCAAGATCAGCAAACCCGGTTTGGTGGGTTTGAAACCAGCAAGAGGATTTTTTAAATTAATTCTTTATTTTTGCTATTTTTTATCTTTCAATTCCTTTTTCCTCTCCTTCTTTCTTGTTTTATGCCTTCTTCCTTTATTTCCAATTTTATCTCTTCTTCCCTCCCCCCCCCCTTTTTTAAATTCCCACAAGTGAGACAAAATAACCTGGAACTGTAAAAAGACCAGAGTTGGACCCAAAGAGGGGCCCATCCCAACAGCTGAGACAGTGAGACAAATTTCCCTTTGCTATTACAGAGAACCTGCAAGTTATTGCATATTTTTCATTTTAATAGTATTTTTGTATTCCTCTTCTTTCTTTTTAGTCTGCTTTGCTTGGCTGGTTAAACTGTATTGTTTGACAGGTTTCCCCTGTTCTCTCTTGCATAGTATATTGTTAATTTATTGTCCTTCACTTCACCTGTGTTCCATTAACACACTACTCAAGGTCCTATACTCCCCATTCTTGTTATCCAGATCACACAGATTCTGTCATATGATTGTTGCTCCGTTGTTATTTTAAATAATAGCTGTTCCAATCTATTGTAAATACTACACAACACCCCTCCCAGATCTTAGCCCACTTCATGGTTTCCGGAACTCTATTACTGTAGTGGTTAACTCTATTCTCTTACACACTATGCCTGTTTACTATATTTTACTCTCACCTTACCTCAGAATTTGACGTCCCCCAAGCTCACTGCTTTCTAGATCCAACTCATACTCCTTCCCACCCCAACAAGAGTCTTATCTCCCTTTTACCCTTTCGAAAAAGTGACTAGTTGGGTGGAATATCATGGTTAACACTATACATAGCCAAACGATCTCCTATCCCTTCTCTACCAGCTGTTACTATAAATATCATAGAATACACTCTTGCTGTCTTAAAACATTTTGCCTTCCTCCACCAAAGATCAAAACAAATGTAGGTGGAAGCTGTGAACACCATGATACCCACTGAAAGAGGAAACCCAACAACAAAGAAATGACCAACAGATAACAACAGAAGGTGAAGGAGGGAGTAGAAGCCACACTAACTTTAATCCAGGATCTATCTGGAAATACAACTAAATAGTGGAAAAATTACCCAGAATAAACAACTGAACAAGAGCAAGAAAGAATCCTCAAAACCTTGTACATGTGGAGGAACCAGTTTCAACACAACCTCTCCACATCAGCCAAAAAAAAAAAAAAAAAATACAAGAGGTGGTGAACAGAGTAACCCTCAATTCACCAGCTGGTGGGAAGGACCCACCAAGAAAGAACCAACAAAAATGCTTCTTGATAAATCACCATGACCCCAGTCTCATCTCATGCAAATCCACACTCCACAGATCTGGCCAGAGTGACGTATCTAAACTAGGTGAGCAAACTACCACTTGGAAACCAAATCTGACCTTCTCTCTACTTTTGTAGAACCCACGGGAAAAAATGAATTTTACATTTTCAAATGGCTTTGAAAAATTCAAAGAAGAGTAATATTTTGTGGCCCATGAAAACAATATTAAGTTCAGATTTCACTACCAATAAATAAAGTTTTTTAATCCTCACCTAAAGATATGTTCATTGACATTAGAGAGAGAGAGAAACATCAGTGTGAGAGAGAAACATTGAAAGGTTGCCTCCCATACACACCCCAACCAGGGATTGAATATTCAACCCAGGTATGCACCCTGACTGGAAATTGAACCCTCAACCTTTTGGTGTACAGAACAACACTCTAACCAACTGAGCCACCTGGCCAGGGTAATAAATAGTTTTACTGGAACAAGCTACCATCCTTTGCTTACTTATTGTCTGTGAGTATCTTTGTGCTTTAACAGTGGACATGAGCATTTGCAGCAGAAACCAGGGGATCCATGGAGTCTAAAATATTTACTATCCGGCCCTTTGTATAAAAATTTGCCCTCCCTTACTCTAAAGCACAGAGACAACATATCATTTCTCAACTCAAAAACCTTTGATTATCCTCCATCATCTGCAAGATCAGCCCAGCTCCTGAGCATGACACATAGATCTCTGCTTCCTGAACTCTATGTCTCTCTACCTCAGTGTTCTTGGTGTCATTGCCTTCTGCTAACTGAGAACACCCTCTTTATTATGTCCCTTAAATGCCATACTTTTCTCTTTTTATTGAGTGAAATTTTTCCCATCCCATTAGAAGGAAAACTAAGGTCATCTCCTTTAGGAAATCTCCCTAGACCTCCCTGCACAAGGATGTGTTCTCTCTAACAACTGTTGTCCACACACCACATTATTTTATAAACATTGATTTCTGCACATCTAAGTACCAAGTTCTGGATTTCAAGCCCATTAGCTGGTCTTTATTATTTATTTTTTAAAAAATTGATTTGAGAGAGAAAGAAACATCAATCTGTTGTTCCATTTATTTATGCATTCATTGGTTGATTCTTGTATGTGTCCTGACTGGGAATAGAATCCATAGCCTAAGCATAACAGAACAACCTTCTAACCAGCTAAGCTACCTGGCCTTAGTGTACTCAGTATCACCATGTCTCACACTTAATATTGGCTCAGTTAGTGTTTGTTGAATAACTTAAGATCTCTGACAAATAAAATAAGTAACAAAACTAGGTTTAAAAGAGGACTTCATATATAATTTTTTTAAATTTTATTTTAATCAGTGTTCAAGTACAGTTTTCTCCTCTTTACTCCCTATCCAGCCCACCCATCCCTCCCTCCCAACTTCCCTCCCATTACCACCCTCCCCCTAGTTTTTGTCCATGTGTCTTTTAACTTTGCTCCTGTAAACCTTTCCCCTTTTCCCCTGAAACTCCCTCTCTCTCCCCTCTGGTCACTTTCTGCCTGTCCTCTATGTCAGTGTCTTTGACTATATTTTGCTTGTTTCTTTGTTTTGTTGTTTAGGTTCCTGTTAAAGGTGAGTTCGTATGGTATTTATCTAAGCAAAGCAACAAACAACAAGCGTTGGAGAGGTTGTGGAGAAAAGGAGACCCTAGCGCACTGTTGGTGGGACTGCAGACTGGTACAACTACTGTGGAAAACAGTATGGAACTTCCTCAGAAAACTAAAAATGGATCTGCCTTTTGACCCAGCAATTCCACTGCTGGGAATTTATCCTAATTTTTAAAAATATTCTATAACAGCCCTGGCTGGCGTAGCTCAGTGGATTGAGCACAGGCTATGAACCAAAGCATTGCAGGTTCGATTCCCAGTCAGGGCAAATGCCTGGGTTGCAGGCCACATTTCTCTCTCTCTCTCTCTTTCTCCCTCCCTTCCCTCTCTAAAAATAAATAAATAAAATCTTTAATATATATATATACTCTATAATAAAAATGTAACATAAACTATGTTTAAACATTTAATTTTGATAAAATATTATAAATAAGATAGTTTTCAGTTGGAGGACATTGCAGCAAGAAACATATAAATGTAAGCCAAATTATTTATATGCAAATAAATTTTTATCATAGGCCTGAATGACGCAATAAATATTTAAACAACTCAGTTTGCCATTATCACTTATCAGGTATCACTGCCTATTAAAATTTTCTAAAATGTTCTATGATTATAAATAGAGGGGGGAAACCTCATGTAGTTGAAGTAATTTATGTGCACAATCTTTTCTAGGAGAAAAGATTAAGTGTGGTAGCATTAAAGTTCTAGGTGTTACCTTATATTTATTTTGTAAATCAAAAAAGTGTATTTCAAAATAACCAGCTTTGTCCCATAGTAATTACTAAAATAATCACAGTAAATACATCACAATTTAAATATCAGTTAAATGTCATTTAAAAATCTAAAATGATATATATGAACTCTTAATTATGAAACATAATAAAGAATTACTTCCTTTGATAACTAACTAGGAAAGAAATCCAATGATTTAAGTGTTTTTATTGTATTTTATTGTTTATGGTATTTCAATTGTCCCCACTTTTTCCCCCTTTGCCCATCTCCACCCAACCCCATTCCAGGCAATTCCCATAACTGATGTGCACTCTGACCAGCAGTGTTTTGGATGCAACCAACAAATCCTCACAGACTGCAGAAGTTCTATGTAGAAAAAGGGATGGCATGACCACTCTCTGAGTGAGAGAGTTCCCTGACCCTTGCCTGGACAGGCTTTTATTGATTTTCTGGGAGCATTACCTCAAGGAAGGTCCTCATTCATCATTGTCAGGCAGTAATGATCAAACAATAGTTAACATTCAAAGAACTATGAGGGCTTATTCTGAGTCAGGGTCAGATAGCTAAAGGGGCATAAAACTTTGGGAAACAAACTCATTTTATGCTTGGACCCTTATCAGAAAATTGAGGACATTCTTAGCAAAGCAGGTTTCACAGGATATTATGCATTCTTTCTTAGGCCTGATCTCCCTTGGAAACCACCCATTCCTGACCAGGACTGCACAGCCCTCCAGCATTGTTTCAGGCTTAAGTCAGGCAGGGGAAGTAAGGCAGCCAAGAGATTAGGAGACTTCTTACAGACAGAATGAGGACTCAGGCTATGTCAAAGCTGAAGGGCAAGGGTCCATCACCCCCTTTTTCTAAAACCTCCAAGTCCTTCCCTGAGGACCACTTCACAACCATGCCTATCTTAGGTCATCCCTCCCTTGAAGAATCTTACCCATCATTGGCTAACTAGTCATCCACCTGAAGCCAAGCAGGGTGAAGTAAAAGGGGACAGAGGCAACACCCTTGCCAAGAAGATAAGCTTTTTCTCCTTAGTGGCTTATGGCCCCAAAGTCTCTTACTCAGACTTAGCCATGGGGAGTTACACCTTCTGAAACTAGACAAGGCAGCTCCCAACATCTCCTCCTTTTTTGTTTGTGAATGCAATTGTAATTGTTAAGCCTGCGAAACCTACTATTTGCTATTCCTGAATGTGATCTTGAGAAAACTACATCCATATACATCATCAAGCACAGATAAAGAGAAAGACGAGGAGGTACCCAAGGACTGCCATGACCCAAACTCATAAATTCAGCCCATCAAACCAGTTCTTAGAGTTCAGCCATTGTAGATTATTGTGGAGGGTCTGGAACATCTTCAGTGAGGCGTTTGATGTCACTGAGCTGCTGGTGGAGCTCAAGCTGGAGCTGATCAACCTGTCCTTTGAGACTGGTAAAGAATGTGCCCTATAGGTGATGATGAATGTTGACTGGAATTCTACTTCAAAGTGTGACACACAGTTTAGAGAAGTCTGGATTAGGGGAGTCCAATGGAACAGAAATGGGTCAAAGCCAGAGAAGCCTTTTCTATGATATGGCTTCATCTTCTTTGCCAAAGCTCCAAAGGTCCTTCTAGAGAGTAAACGCAAGTGTAACCTCTTCCCCAAGCTAATAGTTCAACTGGGCCTTCCCATCTTCCTTCCCCTAACAGATCTTTGTATAAGACCAAAAGGTATGGGCCTGCAGGACTGTTTTGCAGAAAGTGTTTGTCTATGGGTGACTTCACATTATCATCACAATTAAAAAAATTGTATGTATATATTGCTAGCACGGTTAAATTCCTGGGGGATGTTTCCTGACTCCTGCCCCTTTTTTTGTTTCATAATGTTTTAAAGGTCTGGTTATCCCTTTCAACAATTGCTTGACCTGTAGAATTATAGGGGATGCCTGTTTTGTGCTGAATTCCCCATTTTTCTAAGAAAGCTGGAGTGGCTTGTGCAATATATCCCAGGCCATTATCAGTCTTGATTTCTGTGGACTTGAGGCTGAAGGCCTCGAGCCAATGAGCTCTAACATTCTTTGCTGATTCCCCAGTGAGTGGAGGGACCTATGGAGCACCTGACTAAGTGTTTGCTTCGAAAAAGAGGTTCCCCGCTGTTTTTGCAAGCTGCAATGAGTTTAAGCAGGGAGTTAATTACCCTATTGTTCTCAGAACCTGGTAGTTCTTAGGTCTAGAATTTGCAGTGTTTCAAAGACTTAGATGCTTACTATTTGTCTTATTTCTTTTCCACATCCACTTCCCTTCTTTAGTTATTTACTCTAATGTTCTTTCTTTCCATGACACACATGAATATGATATCTATCTTTTTCCTTTATTCCTTTTTACCCTTCTCCTTCATAATCCTACACTTTCTTCATTTGTAAACTTATTCATTCTTTTGATCAAATATTAGCTTTATTATTTTGCTTTTATATCTAAAGACAAAACAGCTACTATAATCTTTAGTTACATTCTTTCCCCTAAGTAGGACTCATCCTCAATTCATCCAATGCAATCTTATTTTAACTACATAAAATAATAATGTCTCTCTGGGGGCTGAGCTGAAGCATTTGGCTCCATTTTGCACAGGTATGTCACAGACTGATGGTGAGTTTTTTCCTACATGTTTGGTTTCTGCTTGACTCTTTCTCTGCACAATCTAGTCATTTATTTTGTGACTATCCCATCTCTGCTATTGGCCTGCAGAACATACATTGTGGCCTTTGCACTCTGTATGGAAAAATCTGGTTTTAAGAAGTTAATAGGAAAAGAGAGGTTGGTATTTGAGGCAAATGTTTTCCTAGGAGGATCCTCATTGCTGACACTTGCGTTCCTTTCCAATGCACAGTCAGAATTGGTGGTCCCTGGAACTCCATGCACAGCCCATCCTCAGAGGAAACTTGTGCCACGCTGGTCTGGGTATGACTGAAAGGAAAGAGAGGGAACTGGAAAACTTACTTTCATAATTTATGTTTGTTTTGACTGCAGACGTCATGGTTGAGACACATGTGATTCTGCCATTCTGAGCTAACTGCCTACATGATATTAGAAATAAATGTCAAGCAAGGCCAGTTGAAACATGCCTTTATGTCTGGAAGGTATTAGAGGTCATGTTTTATGTGTTTCCATTCAACAATTGGCATCCTGTGGTGTTGCCACCATGGTGTTGTGTTATCATCAGGAACTTGATTAAACTTAACAAAACGTCCCAAAAATATTTTCTGAATTTGTATAATGGATAAAGCAAAGTTACAGAAAATCTTAGAGTGGTTTCTTCCTTCAAGAGGTTTCCACACTTGGCACAGCAGGGCTCAGATGTATTCAGAGAATAACATAAATGCATTTGATGTCTCCCAATAGAATCCTGTGAATATCGATATCACTTACATCTTAGTGCTCTATGTTATTACTTCACTAAAGTACATTCTATATGATCTCAGTTTAATATAACAGGTTACCAATTTTACAGGGGAGGATCCTGCAGAGGCCATTTCAAATTCCTTAGGTACCCCTTTTCTCTCTCCTCACATCATGTTGTGAATAACTGGAATAGTAACTAACATATTCCAATGTAATTTTTTTTCCCCCATTAGACTACCTTCTTTGTAGACTTATCGTGGGACCTATTGAGGTGACATTGATTAATAAAATTATGTACTTTCAAGTGTATAATTCAATGATCCATGATCTGTATATTGCATTGTGTGTTTACCAGACAAAGTCAAATCTTCTGTCACCATATATTTGACCCCCTTTACCCTTTAGAGACTCCTACATCTTCCCTCTGATAACCACCATATAGTTATCTGTGTTTATGAGTTTTTATGTATTTGTTTTTCTTGTTTGTTCATTTGTTGCTTTCAGTTTTATATCCCATGTGTGAATGAAATCATACAGTTTTTAATTTTTTCTGTCTGACTTATTTCAGTTAGCATGATATTCTCAAGATATATCCATGTCATAGCAAATGGCAGTATTTCATCTTATGGCAGAGTAATATTTCATTGTATATGTACCACATCTTCTTTATTCAATCATCTATTGAGGGACATAGATGTATACATCTATGTATTGAGGGACTTCAGTTGTATACATGTCTTGGCCACCATGAAAAGTGCTACAATGAACATAAGCTGAACATAGATATATCTTTGCAAATAAATATTTCCAAATGTTGGAGGTAGATACCCAGAATAAGGGTTTCTGGGTCATATGGTAACTCTACTCCTAATTTTTTGAGGAGCCTCCACACTGTTCATCTTTTTTTTTTAATTTATTTATTTATTTATTTATTTATTTATTTATTAATATAAGCCCTTTTCCCTTAAGAGTTCTCATTTTTTAAAGATTTTATTTATTTATTTATTTTTAGAGAGGGAAGGGAGGGAGAAAGAGAGAGAGAGAGAAACATCAATGTGCGGTTGCTGGGAGCCATGGCCTGCAACCCAGGCATGTGCCCTGACTGGGAATTGAACCTACGATGCTTTGGTTCACAGCCAAGCTCAATTCACTGAGCTACACCAGCCAGGGCCCCACACTGTTCATCTTTAAATCAAAGATGTCTAGCAGAGAACCTAGGATAGAATTAGAACCTAATGAATGCCTGTTGGGTAAATGGATGAATGAATGAAAAATGTGGACATTGCACTTTCACTACTGTATATTAATTAAGAAAATATTAGAAGAATCTGAGAGAAGGGGGAGAAAAAGGAAGGACTTCCTGTGGGTATGAGTTCAAATGGATCACATGGGTCTGTGGGGTGAGGCTGTCCTTCTGCACACTCCAGAGCCCAGGGAGCAAGTGAGCCAAAGGAAACACCACCCAACTGGCCAGAGGGAGAGAAAGGGCAGAGGTGTGACCACCCCCCACATGGCTGGCCACAAGCAAATGACCTCTCATTGTGAAAACTAGATTTCATACTAAATAACCTTGTCTCCTACAAACAGGGCATTTAACTATGAGCTACATATATGTTTCTTATTATCATTTGACTAAAGCTGTTATCTGTGTAGCTCACTGTCACTTCATTCAGGGTTATGCTAAAATGTCACCTCTTGTGAAATGTTTTTCCTAAATCCACATTAAGGGAAACTCACCATCCCTACTCTAGTCCCTCTTTCTCAGCTTTTTTTTTTTTAATATCATGCCTCCCTACTTGGCATTGTCTGTTTCTTGGCCTACTTTTATAAGAACAGAATCAGGAACTCAGTACGTTTATGGAGCCAATAACTTCAGTGACAAAGACAATACCTAGTTCTTCATCCTGCATGACCACCTAGAAATCATGTGGTTATTTTCCTCTTCTTAGACTGACCTTTTCCCAACAGAGCAGCATTAAACTAATCCAGTCAAACTTCTAACAATAAACAGTGAATATTCATGTCTTTACTCTAATGCTTTATTTTGGGTTGCTCCTAAACTGTGAAAACTGAAAAAATAAACTAAGCCATGTGAAGCTTTTTGTCCATCAACACAGGATCTCCATATTGGCTGCATCTTTGTTTATCTCAGCCACGTTTATCTGAAGCCTTTGCTGCCCCATGAAGGGCAGGTGTTAACAATGCAGTGAGCTCATGGGGACTGCCCTCTGTGCACATGTGACTTGATGTATGAGGCATTGGAGGCCATCTGTGCCCCTCCCCTCAGGTCATAGACACTGTCTCTCAGCACTGCTTCTCCAGCAGGGACTACTCTGCTTCCACACAAGAAAGCCTTGTACTTCTGATTCGAATCTCTGCCAATCGTTTGCTGTATTTCTCCAAATATATTGCCAGTGCAGAGATTCAGTACACACCCTTCAAGAGAGCATTGTCTTTGAAATTGCAGCACATTTTAATAAGGCTACTATCTAACTATTCTTGTTTCCTACCTTAGCCTCCCATCAATTAGAAATCCATGGGTGTATCATACTCAGGATTTGTTACCAAGAGAAACTTAACTGTCAAGTTTGTTGTTCCCTTTTAGGGGGTGAAGAATGCTTTATAGCTTTTTCTTATTACAGGTGGAGGAACAGCAAAGACAACTTGTATGAAGGCAGGCGGGGAAACCTTTGCAAAGCACTGGGGTGCCACCCTGTGGTCATTTGGTATTTTCCAAGATATCATGGGACTTTTTGTTCTTTCAACTCGACTACACAATTCTTGCTCAATCACCTTCCTAAAATCCAGTTTCCCATCATCCTTGAAAAGGTAGATTATTATAAAACAAATCAGCTTGAACTTGGGTTTCCATTTTAGTGCAACACCTGTGTTCTCATTTAATAAATTATCATTCCTCTGACTGCATTTATTAAAGAACATTAATGTGGCTAATTAACTATTGTAGGAACAGGCACTATTCTAAGCAACCCATTGAAACTAACATTTAATCCTTCTGGCAACCCTTGGTAGCAGGTGCTACAACCACCACTATCACCCTCGATTCTGTTCTTTTAACACCTGTTTGCAGTTTCTTCCATTGAGACCCCCTCCTCACTGCCCATTGCTGGCCAGTACCAGGCTCTACCTTCTGCAGAGCCTCCCACCTGCCACAGATGTTCTCCATCCACAGGGTCAACCCTGTTAGGTTGTACAGGTGATCCCCATTAGGGTAGTCAGGGTCCACATCATCAGCTGCAGTATCATTCTGTACCTGGGATGCATTTATAATCCTTTTGCTCCAAATCTAGAGGCTGTTGTACTGGCACATCTCTTGTGAACACCCGGGTATGCCATCTCTCTTATTCTCCCCGTTATGCGGTTGGCACAGGCAGCATGAACTCTTGCCTTCTGACCATTCCCCACTGGGCAGGAGCCCAACCCTGGATTCTGACTTCATCTGAAAAGTTAAACTACGGTGCCTGTGGTCAGCTGACATCAATCCTTCTGCTGAAATGTCCCCAATGCCAAGGTAAGCCTGCCAGAGACAAACTTGCTAGGAAGAGCACTTGCAGGTTCCTTAGTGGGCAGGTGCTCCCTGCATAAGCCCACCTTATTGTGCCCATCTAGCCTCTGTCTTACAAATCCTCAGTACATGCTGTGGACATCACAGTGGGTTTTACACCCAGGTCAGTCCAGGTAACCTCTGCTCTCTGTGGCAGGACAGCTTTCCCACCGTGAGGCTGCCTTACTCTCACAGGCAACAGACACCTCCCTGTTCAAAATGCTGCTGCCTGCTCTCCCCATTTTTCTCAGTGTCCCCTAGTACAGTGATTTGAGTCAGAACTTTATATAGGAAATGGAGTATATCATCACCAGCAAAAACAAACAAACACCATGAATCATTTAAGCAGAAACACGCCATACGTACTAGACACTTTGCTCTTGAGAATATCCTTAAATTTAGTGTTCGATTGCATATGTGTCTAAACTCTTGGAATTGAAAAAAACTGGGGGTATATTTTATATTGTTTTAACTTAAAAAGCACAAGAACATATTTAAAGCCTGGTATCATGCTCTGTATACAGAAAATAACATAAAGTCCTGAATAATTTAGTTGAGTGCTATTTATTTGCATTCTCCTTTGAGGGTACAAGTGTATTTTTAGTGTTTCTCTACAGAATTTGGGGGTCTTTGCATTGAAGTTATATAATCATATATGGGTGGTGTATGCTTCTAAATGTCTATTCAACCTGATGGTACATAGCCAGAGACTTATATATGGCCTGTTTCCTTACAGTCAAGAGGTACTGTCTTGTGTTAATGCATAATTTTTTTGCAAAAAGAGTATAAAAAAAAGTCACTAAAGGACAACATAGTGTATGTGCATATGACTAAGGTAGAAAAACTCAGTGCAAGGTAGCAGAAAGATTTGAAACCACAGAATGGAGTTCTAATTCTACCCCTAACTTACCAGTATTTTATTTCAGGGAAAATTTTTTGTAAATTGGGAAAAGAGCACTCTTCATCTGGATGAGTTTGTGTGTGTGTGTGTGTATAATTAAAGAAAATCAGTCAGAATTGTCATACATATGGCTGCTACATTTTAATTTTTATACAATGACTAATTTTTAATTCGGCAAAACTAAAACAGCATTTCTGACTCCTTTTTTATGCCTTCCTATGTCTCTCCCAATTTATCTTTTTCCTTCTTCTCTTCTGCGACTCTTCTCTTACCTCTCTTTCCTCCTAGAAAACAATAAACTGTGGGACAGAAGCATGGATAGACCAGGTGCTTAATTTCCCTTCTGAGCCTCTCAGGCCAGAGTATAGATGTAAATGGCAGTAATTTGATACTAACTTTACAAACATCCAAAAGAAAATTTGGCTGGACAGTAATTAAATATAAATTCAGGACTCCTGATGGATTTTTAAATCTCAGAAATACATTTCAGGTTCTAGGTTAAGACAAATCAGCAACAACACTGATTTAGCAAAATGATAAGTCAGGAAGAAGGAGACTTTGCAGAAGTTGAGAAAGAACACTGGTCAGGTCAGCCATCCTGGGGGAGGTGTTGGTGGGTTTCCAGGGCAGGTCCCTGGCTGGGAGGACCCTGGCTGACAATTTTTCTTAAGTTTCTGAAATATAGAATTGTAAATGTTTTCTCCACCTATCTTATCCAGTTTTATTGTGAGAATAAAAGTTAACAGATACAGTACATCTGAACGGCCTTCAAAAACCTCTATATTATTAGAGGAGGTCCTCTGATAATATAATTAATTATGAAAGTTGAGAAGGGTATAATTTACAATATATTTCTCAGCATATTAAGGGAAACTAATAATCTTCTTACCTTTATTCTTGACACATAACTTTGAAACCTTCGTGTGATACTATTTTCTAATTTTTCACACTTCAGCAAGTCCTGCTCCTTCCAAACTTAATTAATCAGAGATTCTGAAAAACACGTCTACTTTCGGATTTTTTAAACAAAACGTGTTTTATGTTTAAAAAAAAAAAACAGGCCTCCCAAGGCTATTTAACTTCTATTTAAATATTTAATTTAAACATATACTTAGTTAATGACTGACTCAGTAAATTAGTAAAATTCAGTCCTTGTAAAAAGTGTGAGTTATTTATGCTAAAAGATTCAAACACTAGTGACAAGCCGACTTTAAGGAAATATAATTTATATGCATATGCATGCATACACATAAATATAAAACCCGTAGAAAGGGTGAAATATGTATAATTGCATAATTTGTAATCAAACTAGAGAAATGTTAAAAGGGTAGACTGTTAGAGAAATTGCAAACCATCAGTCAATAGCAAAAATAAGAAACCAGTGTTGTTCTGAAGCTGTTGGGCAGATGGCTTGGCGACACCACATCATGGAATGTTAACGGCTGTGTGATGTTGGGGTGATTATTCAATTCAGAACCGGTGTTTTGAGGACATCATAGTAATACCTGTATTTTGAGACTTTTTCCCTTTGTATGGTTATAGATGAGGCCAATTCAGACATGTGCTCTTGGTAAGAAATTGTGTGGTTTACAAATGTTATTTCAGCAAGCAGAGTTTCCTTTAAAAGGGCCACACCAAGATACATCATAATGAAATTTCCAAAGGTTAAAGATAAAGAGATAATCTTAAAAGCAGCAAGAGAAAAAAAGAGAGTTACCTACAAAGGAGTGCCCATAAGACTATCAGCTGATTTCTCAAAAGAAACCTTGCAGGCAAGATGGAGCTGGCCAGAAGTACTCCAAGTCCTGAAAGGCAAGGACCTACATCCAAGATTACTCTATCCAGCAAAGCTATCATTTAGAATGGAAAGACAGATAAAGTGCTTCCTAGATAATGTCACGTTAAAGGAGTTCTTAATCACCAAGCCCTTATTATATGAAATGTAAAAGGGACTTACCTAAGAAAAAGAGGAAGATCAAAAATATAATTTTGTATTTTTGTACAGTAATATGAGAACAAACGCATGACTATCAACAACTGAACCTAAAAAAAAAAAAAACAGACTAAGCAAACAACTAGAATGGGGGCAGAATCACAGAAATGGAGATCACATGTAGGGTTATCAGTAGAGATGGGGAAGGGGGAAAAGGAACAGGGAATAAGAATCATAACTGGTAGATACAAAATAGACAGGAGGAGGTTAAGAATAGTGTAGGAAATGGAAAAGCCAAAGAACTTATTTGTATAACCCATGGACATGAACTAAGGGGGTGGGGAATGCTGGAGGGAATGGGGGTGCCAAATGGAGGGGGATAAAGGGGAGAAAAAAATGGGACAACTGTAATAGAATCAATAAAATATACTTAAAAATAAAATGTGAGATCAGGACAGATATCCAACAATTTTTTCAAATGTGTCCTAACATCCCTGAACCATAGATGGGCAGAATGCCCATGATGGTGTAAGCTCTGCTCACAGCCATTGGGGGACTGTGGGAAGCAGACCACCCAGTCAGCAAGGATAGCTGGTTTACCTTCCCTGGACAGCAAGCTGTTTTCTCCTCACCTGGTGAGGAACCTTTAGGTCAAGAGTGTATGGGTACTTGGAACCTGCATCTGACTTCTCAACAGATGTTTCTCAGACTCTTAAGGGTTAAGGTGAAGGATCAGTCTTCATTCCCCACTCCATTGACAGTCAAAACTTTGATAAAATACCATTTAAAAAACTTCTAGAAAGATAAAATTCATTTTAAAAAACATAAATTGTAAATTTCTAATGTTTTATTCTTATCTTCTAAAGACATAAAATTATTTGGTCAAGTGGCTATGATGTTTCTAAGCTCTTACTCTTAATTTTTATAGCTATCTCCTTGAGTTCCAGTAAGAAATAGTAGGCTGAAAGTGAATGGCAGTACTAAACCACAATGCCCATTCTCAGGACCCACATATTCCCCATCAGGAGGTCCAAAGCCACCTCCAAGGGCCTGGAGCCTCTCACCCGTATTCATTCTAGGGGTGAAGGAAGCCGTCTGTGGCATTGTGTTTTTGTTATCTCCAAGTAGTCAAATATATTTATTTTCTTATTGTTTCTGGCTCTGGTGTAATTTGTGAAACTTATAAAATGCTACTTGTTGTATAAATAGTAAAAGAGTGGCCCATGAGTTGTCTGTGGTCACCCAAATCATCAACACCTGGCAACATCAGTTACCAGAATGGCAAACATCAGACTCACAAAGACAAACACAGTTCCTGTGCTGACATCTCCTGTTTGCATGCTTTGTTAATAGTCTGCATGGAACTTACCCATGAGCCAGAACAAGACCACTAATGCATTGAACAAAGCTGATTAGCAGCTGTGAGAAAGAATATAGATTCAGCCTATCACTATACTTCAGAAGGGGGACATACAGGGAATCTAAAGATTAATAGGCATCAGGATTTCTTTTTGAGAGACTATGATTCTTTCACTTGAGGTATCTAATTTTAGTCTCATTACAACAATATAAAAACTTTTGGGAAATATATACTTTGTGCTACTTGAGAGTATTGCTTCATGTGATTTAGTGTAAAGGGAGAAATTATAAAAATCACTTAAAATCCTCTAAATAAACAAGGGACAGAGTCAGACAATTTACATTCAATGCACTTGGAGCAACATGGAATATATCCCTTTAAAATGGACATGTGTGACTCCACAGTGACACTGTACAAAGAAGAAAACTGTCACTGCATGCAGATTGCTTGCATTTTCCACTAAATACAATGCAGTTATGGTAGTAAAATTTACAGTGAAAAATGAATTGTGCACACTATTTCCTTTGAAGTTGTTTGCAAAGTGTGTTTACTACGATCCAAGTTTATGAAGTGCAAGGCTCTTGAAAAGACTAGGGTCTTGTGAGTAGCTTTAGATATCAACATTACTAAAATGCTGGGAAATATAAAATAACTGAGCAAACACAGAATTTCAATATAAAAGATTTAAAATGAGCAGTTATGCTTGTCTTACAGAATTATATCAGACACCCTGAAGCCTCTATTTTTATAAGATCTAAAAACAAATCCATTAAAAAAGTCAATTTTGGCACAGTAAAGTCTTATTTGAAAACAGCACATCCACGACATTTCTTCTGTGTATTGTATATTTCAAGAAATCTTTGATCCTAAATGTTTTGGCAGAAAACTCATGTGATATTTTTCTGACTTTTAATGATGAAAATCATAACAGAATATTGTGATTAAGCCACTGACTCTTACTTGGTACCTTATTGAGTCCTTGTGCTACCATTATTCCCATTTAAGATGACAAAATATACACACAGATAGGTTAAGTAAGTTATCTGAGGTCACTGAGTAATGGAGTAGACACCAGTTCAATGTAGAAAATTGGTAATTGGTCCCAATAAATAAACTATATAATTACATTTTATAACCCTGGGAAAATAATTTAAAAATAGGAGTATAACTGAGCTACTGACTAGTACAAACCAAAAAAACATTATACATGTATCTTTCTAGCTTGTCAGTTATTACTTCTGAATCACTGAAACAGCATTTATATTTTTTGAAGGACACTTATTATTTATTGATTACTAATTGTATATAAATATATAAATTGTCCAGAGGAAGAAAAAGGCTACCATAATCAACTTTTTTGATATTTTTATTAATGTTCAAATACAGTTGTCTCCATTTTCTCACCACCATGTTCCCCCACCCACCAACTCCCACTGCCTACCCAAATCCTAGCCCCATTTGGCTTGTCCACGGGCCCTTTATACATGTTCATTTACCACCCTTTCCATTCCTTCCCACATTATTTCCCTCCCCCCACCCATCTGGTTACTTTCAGTTTGTTCTTAATTTCAGTGTCTCTGACTATATTTTGTTTACTTGTTTGTTAATTAGGTTCCACTGCAGATGAGACCATATGGTATTTGTATTTCACTTCCTGGCTTACTTAGCATAATGCTCTCCAGTTCCATCCATAATGTCACACAGGGTGGGAGCTCCTTCTTTCTTTCTGGTGTGTATTATTCCACTATGTAACTATACCACAGTTTTTGATCCACTCATTTACTGATGGGCACCTAGGTTGCTTCCAACACTTGGCTATTGTAAATTGTGCTGCTATGAACATTGGGGTGCATAGGTCTTTTGAATTAGTGTTTCAGGATTCTTAGGGTATTATCCCAGTAGTGGAATTGCTGGGTCAAAAGGCAATTCCATTTTTAGTTTTTTTAGGAAATTCCATATTGTTTTCCAAACTGACTGAACAAGTCTGCATTCCCACCAAAAATGACCCGGGTTCCTTTTTCTCCACAAACTAGCCAGCACTTGTAGTTTGTTGATTTGTTTATGATGGCCATTCTGACCAGTGTGAAGTGGCATCTCATTGTGTCTTTAATTTGCATCTCTCTAGTGGCTAGTGAGCATCCTTTTATATGTCCCTGGACCCTCTGTATGTCCTTCTTGGAGAAGTATCTGTTCAGGTCTTTAGCCCATTTTTATTTTTTTAACTTTTTTATATTGTTGTTCAAGTACAGTTGTCTCAATTTTCCTTCCACCACCTTTCCCCGCCACAGCCCTTCCCACTTCCCACCCTTGATCCTACACCCGTTTGGTTTTGGCCATGTGTCCTTTATACATGCTCCTTGACAAGCTTTCCACCCACCCATTATTCCCTTCCACCTCCCCTCTGGTTACTGTTAGTTTGTTCTTAATTTCATTGTCTCTGGTTATATTTTGCTGGTTTGTCTACTTTGTTAATTATGTTCCACTTATAGGTGAGATCATATGGTATTTGTCTTTCACCACCTGGCTTATTTCACTTAACATAATGTTTTCCAGTTCCATCCATGCTGTTGCAAAGGGTAGGAGCTCCTTCTTTCTTTCTGCTACATAGTATTTTGTCGTGTAAATGTACCATTGTTCTTTGATCCATTCATTTACTGATGGGTGCTTAGGTTGCCTGCAGCACTTGGGTATTGTAAATCTGCTGCTATGAACATTGTGGTGTATATGGTCTTTTGGATTGGTGTTTCAGGTTTCTTGGAGTGTAATCCCAGCTGTGGAATTACTGGGTAAAAGGCAGTTACATTTTTAATTTTCTGAGGAAATTCCATACTTTTTTGCACAGTGGCTGCATCAGTCTGCATTCCTACCAACAGTGCACTAGGATTCCCTTTTCTCCACAATTTCTCCAACACTTGTTTGTTGATTTGTTTATTATGGCAATTCTGACCAATGTCATCTCATTGCGGTTTTAATTTTCATCTCTCTGGTGGCTCGTGATGCTGAACATCTTTTTATATATATCTGAGCCCTCTGTATGTCCTTTTTGGAGAAATGTCTATTCAAATACTTTGCACCTTTTTTAATTGGTCTGTCTGTCTTCCTGGAGTGGAGTCATGTGTGTTCTTTTTTTTTTCTATTTTGCTGAAAAAATTTTTTTTATTTAAATGAATGTTCAAGTACAGTTTTCTCCCCCTTACTCCCAATCAAGCCCTCCCATACCCCCTCCCTACCTCCCTCCCAATCAAGCCCTCCCACCCACCCTTCCTACCTCTCTCCCATTACCACCCTCCCCCTAGCTTTTATCCATGTGTCCTTTAACTTTGATCCTATAAACCCCTCCCCCTCTCCCCTGAAATCCCTCTTCTCTCTCCTCTGGTCACTCTCCACCTGTCCTCTAATGCAGTGTCTTTGACTATATTTTGCTTGTTCACTGTTTTGTTGTTTAGGTTCCTGTTAAAGGTGAAATCATATGGTATTTATCCTTCACTGCCTGGCTTATTTCGCTTAGCATAATGCTTTCCAGTTGCATCCATGATGTTGCATAAGGTAGGAGGTCCTTCTTTCTTTCTGTGGCATAGAATTCCATTGTGTAAATGTACCACAGTTTTTTGATCTCCAAAATCACATGAAACAATGTTCAATATCACTAGCTATCAGAGAGATGCAGATTAAAACCACAATGAGGTACCACTTCACACCAGTCAGAATGGCCAACATAAGCAAAACAACAAACAAGTGTTGGAGAGGTCGTGGAGAAAAGGGGACACTAGTGCACTGTTGGTGGGACTGCAGACTGGTACAACCACTGTGGAAAACAGTATGGAACTTCCTCAGAAAATTAAAATTTGTCTACCTTTCGACCCAGCAACTCCACTGCTGGGACTATATCCTAAGAATCCTAAAACACCAATCCAAAAGAACCTTTGTACCCCCATGTTCATAGCAGCACAATTTACAATAGCTAAGTGCTGGAAGCAACTTAGATGCCCATCAGTAAATGAATGAGTCATGTGTGTTCTTTATATATTTTGGAATCATTGGCAAATATGTTTCCCCATATGATTAGTTCTCTTTTCATTTTAATGCTGTTTTCTTTAGCCATACAGAAGCTTTTTATTTTGATGTGATCCCATTTGTTTATTCTTTCTTTTATGTATCTTATTCTAGGGGACATATTGGTGAAAATACTGCCATGTGGAATATATGAGATTTCTTGCCTATGTCCTCCTCTAGGACTTTTATGGTATCATGACTTATATTTAAGTCTTTTATCCACCTTAATTTATTTCTGTGTGTGGTGTAAGTTGGTGATTGAGCTTTCTTTTTTTCTTTTTTTTTTTTTTTGCATGTAGCTGACAAGCTCTCCCAACATCAATTGTTGAAGAGGCTACATTTGCTCCATTTTATGCTTCTGCCCCCTGTGTCCATTATTAATTAACCATAGAGACTTGGGTTTATTTATGGGCTTTCTAATCTGTCCCATTGGTCTATGTGTCTGTTCCTATGCAAGTATGAGGTTGGTTTGATTATAGTGCTCTTGTAATATACCTTGGTATCAGGTATTGTGATCCCCCCTACTTGGCTCTTCTTTCTCAAAATTGTTGCAGTTATTCAGGGTCATTTATTGTTCTATATAAATTTTTGAAGTGTTTGTTCTATATCTGTGAAATATGACGTTGGTACTTTAATAGGGATTGCATTGAATCTATAAATCACTTTGGGTAGTATGGCCATTTTGATGATGTTCATTCTTCCAATCCATGAACATGGTACTCCCTTCCATTTGTTTGTTTCTACCTTAATTTCTCTCTTCAGTGTTGTGTAGTTTTCTGAGTACAGGTCTTTTATCTCCTTGGTAAGGTTTATTCCTGGATACCTTATTTGTCTTGTTGCTATAGCAAATAGGACATATTTCCTGATTTCTGTTTCTGATATTTCATTGTTGCTATACAAAAATGCCTTCAATTTCTCAATATTGATTTTGTATCCCATTATTTTGTTAAATTCACTTATTAGGTTGAGTAGTTTTTTGGTGTAGTCCATAGGGTTTTCTATGTACACTATTATGACATCTGCAAACAATGACAGTTTTACTTCATCCTTTCCAATTTGGGTGCTTTATATTTCTTCTTCTTGTCTAATTGCTGACTCTAGGACTTCCAATACTATGTTGAATAGAAGTGATGAAAGCAGACATCCTTAACTTGTTCCTGATCTTACTGGCAAAGTGTTTAGTTTTTGTCTATTGAGTATGATATTGGCTGTAGGTTTTTCATATATGGCCTTTATCATGTTGAGGTATGCTCTCTCTACTCCCACTCTGCTGAGCATTTTTATCATAAGCAGATACTGTACCTTATCAAATGCTTTTCCCACATCTATTGATATGATCATATGACTTTTGTCTTTGCTTTTGTTTATGTGAAGTATTACATTTATTGATTTATGAATATTGAACCATCCTTGCATCCCTGGGAGGAATCCCACTTGACCATGGTGTATGATCTTTTTAATGTATTGCTGGATGTGGTTTCCCAGTACTTTGTTGTGCATTTTAGCATCTATGCTCATCAGCAATATTGGCCTGTAGTTTTCTTTCTTTGTTGTGTCTTTGTCTGGTTTGGGGGTCAGGATGATGTTGGCTTCATAAAAAGAGTTTGCGAGTCTTCCCTCTTATTGGATTTTTGAGAATTGATGAGAAGTATAGGTGCTTGCTCTTCCTTAAATATTTTGTAAAATTCTCCCATGAAACTGTCCACTCCAGGGCTTTTGTGTGATGAAAGTTTTTTTTATTATTGCTTCAATTTCTCCAGCTGTTATCAGCCTGTTCAGGCTTTCTGCTTCTTCACTCAATTTTGGAAGATTATGTTCTTTTAGAAATTTGTCCATTTCACCTAGGTTTTCAAATTTCTTGGCATATAGTTCTTTGTAATAATTTTCTTACAATCCCTTCTTTTTCTGTGATATCAGTTGTAATCTCTCCTCTTTCATTTCTGATTGTGCTTATTTGGTTCTTTTCTCTTTTTTGCTTCATTACTCTGCTTAAAGACTTGTTCATGTTGTTTATCTTTTCAAAGAATCAGCTCCTGGATTTAATGATCCTTAGAATTGTGTCTGTAGTCTCTATGTCATTTAATTCTGCTCTGATCTTGGTTATTTCCTTCCTTCTACATGCTCTGGGCTTTCTTTGTTGTTGTTCCTCCAGTTCTTGTAGATGTAAGGTTAGGTTGTTTGTTTGAAATGTTTCTATCTTTTTTTGGTAGGCCTGTATCACTATAAACTTATCTCTCAGGACTGCTTTCACTGTGTCCCATAAGTTTTGGACTGTAGTGAGTTCATTTTCATTTGTTGCCAGAAACTTTTTTTTTTAAAGATTTTATTTATTTATTTTTAGAGAGGGAAGGGAGGGGGAGAGAGAGAGAGAGAGAGAGAGAAATATCAATGTGTGGTTGCTGGGAGACATGGCCTGCAACCTAGGCATGTGCCCTGACTGGGAATCGAACCTGCGATGCCTGGTTCGCAGCCCGCGCTCAATCCACTGAGCTACACCAGCCAGGGCTGTTGCCAGAAACTTTTTGATTTCTTCCTTGATCTCATTATTAACTGATACATTGGTCAATAGTGTGCTATTCAATCTCTATGAGTTTGAGTGTTTTTGAGTTTTTTCCTTGAGGTTGGCTTTTAGATTCAGGTCCTTGTGGTATGAAGAGATGCTTGATATGATTTTCAATTTTCCTGAATTTATTGAAGATTGTTTGCTGTCCTATCATGTAGTATATTTTTGAAAATGTTCCATGTGCATTTGAAAAGAATGTGTATTTAGCTTCTTTGGCATGTGAGGTTCTATATATATATATCAGTTAAGTCCATTTGATCTAGGGCATTATTCATGTTTAATATCCTTGTTGGTATTTTGTTTGGAAGATCTATCCTGTTGCGATTTTCAAACCTCACTTTAATCCCGGCTGTCTGACTGAAACACGCAGAACCCAACCTTTTCCCTTTGGCTAGCTATGGATATGCTTAAAACCCACTATAGAAATAGTCATGCACAGAAACAGTTTTCTGAGTGGCAGTCAGAGACAGAGCGCTCACTCTCCAATTCTTTAAGCCGCTCTGGGCTAAACCCTCCTAAGGGCAAGCCCCTTCCTTTGTGCCAGTGGCTTTTTATTGAGAAAGCAGTCACAGATTGTGGATTGACAGTCTGGCAGAAGGGATCAAAGGGAACACGTATCTTACAAAGATGCTAACAGAGTTTTTGTTATATGGAGATTGGAGTTTTATCATATGAAAAGACTACAGGTTTTAAAGATTTCCTGACTGTGCCTTCAAATTCTAAGTTAGTAACATCCTTATACTCTGGTTTCTCTTCAGATCGCATAAATCTTTCGCCTTTTACTAAGTTAGTAACATCCTCCAGCAAACAGATCTCACAGGAACTTGCATATTCTTTGTCCCAGGCCTGATTACCCCAGGGGTCTGCCGTGTCCAGTCTCAGCTAGCCCCTTCCAGAGGCAGCAAGGAGACTTGGATTTCTCACATCTGAGTACAAAGACTCAGGCTAAGAGGGGGCAGGGGTAGATGCTGATCACTCCTTCCTTTCCACAGCCCCTTCATTTATTTCCACAGTCTTGTGAGACTTATTCCACAGAGGTCTTTACGAGATCAGCCCCTGTCTTAGGTCCATTCTCTATCCTAGAGAATTGTTACCCATCATTGGTAACTGATCTAGCATTAAAGGCCAGGGACAGAACAAACAGGTAGCGTTCATGCCAGGGGAATAAATTTTGACTCCTTAGTGGCTCCTGATCCAGAGGTCTCTCACTCAGCCTAAGTCACGGGGGGTTACAGCTTCCTGAGACCAGGCAGGGCGGCCCCCACAGTGGTCCCCAACACTATCCATTTTTAACAGTCGGGTATTAAAATCCCCTAGTATAAGTATGTTGCTGTCTATAATTTTCTTTAAGTCCTCCAAGATTTTCCTTTTATATTTGGGTGCTCCTATGTTGGGTGCATATATGTTTACAATATTTATGTCTTCATCATGAATTCTTCCCTTGAGTATTACGAAGAGTCCTTCTGTGTCTCTTTTTATGGCCTTTGTTTTGAAGTTTATTTTGTCAGATATTAGTATTGCTACCCCAGCTTTTTTTTCCTGTCCATTTGCTTGGAATATTTTTTTCCAACTGTTTACTTTCATGAAACTGCATTTAATGGCTAGAGATTCTTCTTAAAGCAATGATTCCTTAACTATATTATGCAACAGAATTGCAAATGAAAATACTATTAAAATAAGATTTACAGGGCTGCACCCCTAGATATTTGAGTGGCTTTTCCTGGGTGGAGAACAGTTTCCTGCTCCGAGGTGTGTTTGGTGCAAGCTTGTCTGGATAGGTTTTGTTTCCAAAGAAAACTCATGTCCTATTGAAAAACACTGGAAAATTGCTTACAATTTCTCTGCAAATGAAAGAGGGATCCACCATACTAAAAAGGAAAGAAGAAAATCATTTTTACATATGAGTAGCCTTAGGAAAACATTATTTATTAAAACAAAGCAATGATGTATTTGATAGCATATTTGGCAAAGCAAATTTTCAGCCCTTGAACATCTTAGTAATATTTTCAAAACAGCAAAGAGTAGTAGTGAAGTCATAATGTAAGAGTAATGGTTATACTAAGCTCAAATTCATATGCCGGCTGTGCCAACTTCCTGGCTAGGGCCCTCCCTTTTAAGTCAAAGGTGAACAATCTATGAGCTTTTGTCCCCTAATTAGTCATTAAGCCTCAGTACTTTTGTCTGTAAAAGTGACCCATTAATAGTACCTACCATATAAACTCAATATCAACATTATTGTTTGTTAAAATTACTTTTCAAAGATAATAAAGTTGAAGCACTATCTCTATGTCCAGCTCATAGTAGGGACTCATTTTGTCTTAGCTGTTACTGTTGTTATTAATATTAGTATTCTTTCTCAGTGTAGGTTTTAATGTCAGTGTCAGAATTAATCTTACAGGGACAGAGAAAAAGTGATTCTCTCTACTCTCAAATTTGGTGCTAATATTAAGAACAAACTCACAAAGGCTACCACTCAGTATGGGTCTTTCCTGGCTTGAGGTTGCTTTACATAATCTGAAGACACAAAGTTGGAGGGATGGTCCTTAGTTTTTGTCTAACGAAACTTGCCAGGTAGAGTCTTGGCTGGGCTCTTTGACCTTCCTCCAGGAGAAGTTGCTAAAGTTACTTGACAAATAGTTTATACATTATTAGATGTTTGAGTCTGGAAGGGACCTTAAGTGTCATTCAGTTTCTGCTGATGCTGAGAAATCCAAGTATGCTCACAAGTGAAAGAGCTGAGACCATGGTCACACATTTCTTCCCTCTTCCCTTCTTCCCATTTCTTCTTTTGAAACATTTACATATTTTATTTATTTTTAATTTAAATGTATTGGGGTGACACTGGTTATAAGATTACATAGGTTTCAAATGTACTATTTTGTAATACATGACCTGTATGTTGCATTGGAGTGCCCACCACCAAAAGTCAAATCATCTTCTGTCACCATATATTTGACCCACTTTACCTGTTGCTACCATTCTACCACCTTCCTTCTGATAACCACCATCTGTTGTCTGTGTCCATGAGTTTTTGTTTGTTTTTCTTGTTTGTTCATTCACTGCTTTCAGTTTTATTTCCCACATGTGAGTGAAATCATATGACTCTTACCTTTTTCTGACTCATTTATTTCCTTAGCATGATATTTTCAAGGTCTATCTATGGTGTCGCAAATAGCAGTATTTCATCTTTTCTTATGGCTGAGTAATATCCCACTGAATGTATGTATGTACAACATCTTCTTCATCCAATTCTCCACTGAAGGACACTTTGGTTGCTTCCATGTCTTTGTCACCACAAATAACGCTGCAATGAATATAGTGGTATATATATATAACTTTAAGAACAAATGTTTTCAAATTTTTCAGTTAAGTACTCAGACCTGAACAGACATTTCTCCCAGGAAGACACACAAATTGCAAACAGATGTATGAAAAGATACTCAACTTCACTAGCTATTAAGAAAAAGCAAATCAAAACTACAATGAGATACCACCTCATTCCTATTAGAAAGGATATTATCAACACAACAGGTAATGAATGACATGTGTTGGAGAGGTTACGGAGAAAATGTAACCCTCATTCACTGCTGGTGGGAATGTAGATTAGCACAGCCACTATGGAAATTAGCATGGTGGTTTCTCAAAAAATTAATAATAGAGCTACCAGGGACACTGACATATTTTAGCTCCAAGGAGGGTGTGGTGTGGATGTCACACATGGTATTTCCCAACTTCAATGAAACCACATCTCCCTGACACCTGCCTTAAGCAATGACAGCAAAAAACATCAGCTCTGGCTGGGTGGCTCAGTTGGATGGAGTGTCAACCTGTACACCAAAAGGTTGTGGGCTTGATCCATGGTTGGGGTGTGTATGGGAAGCAACCAATCAATGTTTCTTTCTTACATCAATGTCTCTCTCTCTCCCTTCCTCTCTCTCTAAAACCAATAAACATATCTTTAGGTAAAGGTTTTAAAAAATTCTTATAAAATCTGTTGTGGAAGCAGAAGATTATATTTTCTTGTATGCTGTTATATTTCCAGTCTTTTTCACAGTCCCTGATGTATAATAGGTGTCTCAGAAATATTTCATAAGTAAGCATAAGCACATTTCCTTTTAAGTAGATCCATCTCATAAAGTTCCACATTAACATACTTTGTAAAATTTTATGTCTGTTTTTCTAAAATGTATAATTACTCTTTTACTCTATTCCTTTACAAAACTTAGTTAATTTTGCCTAAGTTAGCTTGCCTCAAAGAACTGTTATGGATTATTTCTCTCTTATTAGTTATTATTTCCCAACTCCATCAGCATTAAGGAGTTCTCTTTCCTGCTATCATGTTAAAAACACTTCAAAGAAAAATAAAAGGAGAAAAAAGTAAGGGAAAGCCAGACAGTGTTATAGTGTGGGACTTTACACATGATAAGCAGTCAATGTTGCCATGAATTTGTATACGACCTTATTACAGAAAAGAATGACAGCTGCCTAAACTCTCAACAAAAGTGTTATAGAGTTAAATCAAGTTTGATTCATCAGCTTAAATAATCTACTACAGTACTAAGTCAATATATTCTATGATAACATGACTAGATCATGAATCTAGAACTTTCATAACATACAGGAGCTTTGTAAAAACAATTTCATTGCTAAAACATTTGTCTAATGACATCAGCCTTTGATGTACTGATTTAGGCTGCAGCTAGCAATAACCCCAAGAATGCAAAGACAGGGTGGGTCTCAATTCCAGTATACCGCCAAGAAGTTACTATTAACAATACTAATACATGCAGTGTCAGTCCTAGGTGAACTCCTGAATTCTCGCACTTCTGATTTAGCCGTGATTTTCCAGTCCTTCCTCTGTGAAATTTCTTTACTGTCAACCTTTGCAAAGGCTGTTCTAGTCAGAGTACATATCACTTATGAGATTATAGGTACATAATTATTATTAATAATATAAATAATTTCATTTAACTGTTTGAATGAAAACTGCAGAGGCATGGCATTAACTAGGATAGGCCACAGCAAGTTGATATTCTTTTGTTGTTGTTGTTGTTCAAGTACAATTGTCTCCATTTCCCCCCCACCACTCCCCACCCACCACAGTCATCCCCACTTCCCACCCTTGACCCTACCCCTTTGGCTTTGTCCATGTGTCCTTTTTACATGTTCCTTGACAACCTTTCTCCCACCCATTATCCCCTCCCACCTCCCCTCTGGTTACTGTCAGTTTGTTCTTAAGTTCAATGTCTCTGGTTATATTTTTCTTGCTTGTTTGTTTTGTTGATTAGGTTCCACTTATAGGTGAGATCATATGGTATTTGTCTTTCACCACCAGACTTATTTCACTTAGCATATTGCTCTCCAGATCCATCCAAGCTGTCGCAAAGGGTAGGAGCTCCTTCCTTCTTTCTGCTGCAGAAAGAGACAAGTTGATATTCTTGAATTAGTGATAGAATCACTGGCTGGTGTGGGGAAGCAATTGAAGGCAGACAGAGCAGTGAGCAAACTTGGAGCTGTTCAGTGCAGGAGGGGGAGGAAAGGTGTGTTTGAAGCCAGAAAGCAATGAGGATTGGATAGGATGGGGAAGAATATAGAGGTGTTTGCTTCATGGGTGATGTCAAATAAACCCCAGAGTGTTTTGTGTGTGTATGTTCACAATTCAGTCCCAAACGCAAACAGTTATTTATTGGGTCTGACTATGTTCCAGACATTGACACATTTTAGAACTTAATTGGGGCCATTGAACTCTGAGCCGGTTTTTACACAGTGTGCTAGCATTTCTTGGAAAAATGGGGAGAAAAATGTCTTTGGGGTTAATGTGTCCACGGTGTCAGGTTACGTGCTCAGCAGTGTCTCTTGGGTATTTGTATTGTTAGTCTAGATAAATCCCTTTAAAGGCCATAAACTGAACCCTGTCTGACAGCCTCACTGTCCCACAGGAAATGTCGGAGCCCCAGTGTTGTGTGTGGACTCTTCCAACATCACGTCCCCAGGGTCACAGACAGTCTATGAAAGAACTAATGGAACTGAAAGCAGCAGAAATACTTTCAGTTTGAATAGACATACCCTTGTTTCAAATTGTAAGATTTGAGGTATTTATGTCAAGTTAACTGTATTTAGAAAAAGCTATTAATAGATTGATTTATCATCGTAAGACCTGAAGTCTTTTGTAAAAGTAAGAATTAAACTCTACACCTTTTGAGACAGTCATTTCAAAGTTAATTGGATGTCTCTTTTTCTATATAGCAGTGCAAAGAATTGGACACCTCACATATGCTTAAAAATTTAAGAAGCTAATGACTAACTCAGAGTCGGTTATGATTATAACATGCACAGTTCTTACAAACATGGGATTAAAATTATGGATCTCACTGAAATTTAAATGCAGCCCCAAATAGAGAGCTTTTGTTAGTTTTACTCCATCATCAAATATCAGCTAAGTTCCATTACTTGGCTATGTGTGAAGCTCAATTTGTTCTTCTGTTTCATTGTTTAAAAACCTTCGGTGGCAGAATTAATGAATCAAATTACTGGGAAGTTTAGTGGTGAAGATAAATGTGTTTGTGACATTGATGACTACCAAAATTAGTATTTTCACCAACATGTTACCTCTGAGGTCTCTTGTAGCCTAGAGGTAAGTCACCAGCAGTGGGCAAAGGTCAATTTATATTCTCTTAATATTGAGATTGACCGACTTTGGTTGCAGTCCTTTTGAGGAAGTGTATGGGAAGAAATTCTTAACTGCTTTTAAGGAGAGGGTATAAGGTGGCAACACAGAATTATGAATTACAAATAATCTTTGAAACTTTTGTTCACTAGGTTAGAGCACACAGGAGGGCAGAAACTGAGTTACTGATGAGACTATTGGCATATAGAGCATGGAGAAATTCCAGGATGGGCCACCAGGCAGCCGCATTGTGTTAATTCTTCCTCACTTTACCCTCTGAAGGATTTGTCAGTAAAATTCTGAAATATCCTATGAACACAGAAAATTGGCTCACTTGCTCTACTGCTGTTGTATTATTACTTTCTGACCACACGAGGGCTCCCTTGCTCCACCTTTCCAGGTTCTGAGTTTCAAGAAAATCTGTCCAGGTGGACTAGCTGTAAATAAAGATATTTAATCTATTTGAATATTCCTCTGAAAAAAATTAAGTTCCACTTAACAAAGATAATGGAAATTAATTCAGTGAATATTCATAAACAGCAGCATATTATTTCTGATGAAATTTGAGATTGCTGAAAAATATTAATTTAGGAGCATTGTTTTTCAAAATTCTGAAGAGACACTGAGAAAGCCCAAATATATAACTGCTAGAGAACAGAATGCTGTTTCTAGTGATTGATTTCATACAAACTTTGTTTAAATCAAGTTTTGAATTTATTTAAAATAATTGAGTAATTGGACACAAATATATCATCAAGTGGCATTTAATTATGTATGTTTCTGTGAAGTTTTAATGTATTTACCAGAGAATATGAGGCTTTGCCTTTTGATGAGTAATGGATTATATAAGTAATAATGATGACATCTGTTTGGTGAAGCACCTTATTTTTTGCAGTATCCCAAGCTTTATTTCATGTGAAGCTGAGGATCAATCAAATCCTTACTTGAGGGAAAATTCAAAGTCTTAACATATTCAGGACAAAGTGAAAATTGGTAGCATTACCTCCCTTCAGCTTGTATGTTTATACCATCCTTGGAGAACCTTTGTTATTTATTTATAACCTAAATATGTTAGAATGCTTTTAAATTATTGCTGCAATAGGTCATGATTCTTGTCTTTTTGGGGACTGGATTGAATAACCTAACCAGGGCTTCTAAAATATGAAAATTCATCATTCCAATCCCCAGTTCAAAGAATCCTATTTGTTCTGACTAAGCAGGCAGTCCCTTTGGGAAGATGTCATCTCTAGACCACAAGACTTCCCAGTTGTCTGCTCAGACTCTGGGCCCTGATATTCCTCTGCTAGGTAAAATCTCTGTATGATGCATTATTTGGAGGGAGCCTCATTGGTTATACCTGTCTTCCTGATGTCACTGTCACCAGAGGTCTATCTCACCATTGTCCAGAAAGAAGTCTTGTTGGATTCACCAACAGTAGCCAGATTGACAGAGAAATGGACAATTTTTAGTTTTTATCTCAGAGTCTCCCATCAATGTGTATAAGGTTACTTTCTTCCTGTGACATAGTGTTCTCAGTTTTTTTGTGACATTTCAGGTCAGTCTCAGTTTTCTTCACTTTTGACTCAATATTATAATGAAAAGATATTGAAAGGAATGACCTCATTCAAGGACCCACTGAACTTCATTAAAAGTGGAAAAGATGAATGATACAATATCCATTTTATGTCTATGTTTTTCCTCAATAAAGCTCAACTTTACATTAGGAAGTGTAAGAACTGGTCTTGGGGAGACAATGATTTCTTGCTCCAGTTTCTTTACTAAACTGGAAAGCAAGGGGTCATGACTATGATGTCAGTGTGCAAAGGGGAACAGAAATGCAAATATTAACAGGGAATAATAAATATTTAATAAACTCATCTACTTTTGCAAGGAATTAAATCCTACAATGCAGAAATAAAAACCTGCACATTAGATTACATTTTTTAATAGACAAGGAGCTTCAGATAGTATTAGAAGATTGAAACATAAATATTTGTATTATCAAGAGCTAAAAATGACTGTTTTAATTACTGTAGCTTTATTATATACTTTGAAATTAAGAAGTGTGATGCCTTCAACTTGATTCTTCCTTCTCCAGACTGTTTTAGCATTTTGGGATCCTTTGGGGTTCCAAATGAATTCTAGAATGTATTTTGTATTTCTGTAAAAAATCCCATAAAAATGTTAATAGGTATTGCATTTAATCTGTGAATTGTTTTTGACGATATGATCATTTTAACAATATTAAGTCTTCCATTTCATGAACATGGAATATCTTTCCATTTGTCTGTGTCTTTCTTTCATAAATATTTTGTAGTTTTCAGTATACAATGTTTTCACTCTTTCACAAGTTTATTCCTATGTATTTTATCTTTTTGAAACATTGTAAAATGAAATTATTTTCTTAGTTGCCTTTAAGGGTTTTGAACTGGTTGCAAGACAGACATATGGACCAATGGTTCAGAACAGAGAACCCAAAACTGAATCCACACATACGTAGTCAACTCATCTTCAACAAGGGTGCAAAAGAACACACAATCAGTCTCTTCAACAAATAGGAAAACTGGATACCTACCTGCAAAAGCATTAATTTGGACCCTTATCTTCTACCTTACACAAAAATGAACTCTAAATCAATCAAAGACTTAAACTTAAGACCTAAAACTATAAAGCACCTAGAAGAAACAAAGAGAACCTTCTTGACATTGGTCTTGGCAATTACTCCCTGAGTATGACACCAAAAGCAAGGCAACAACCTCAAGCACAGACAAGTGGGACGCCATCAAACTAGAAACCTTCTGAACAGGAAGAGAAATGATCAACAAAGTAAAAAGTCAATGTGCAGAATTAGGGAAAATGTTTTCAAATTATATATCTGACAAGGGTTATTATTGGAAATATAATTTTTATAAAACATCAATAGAAAAAAATAAGTAACCCAATTAAAAATAGGCAACAGAGACCCAAGATGGCAGAGAAGTAAGTGGAAACTACACTAACCTCGTCCCAGGAGCAAACTAGTTACAACTACATTAAAGAAGAACCCTAAAACACCAACACAAAAGAACCTTTGCACCCTAATGTTCATAGCAGCACAATTTACAATAGCTAAGTGCTTGAAGCAACCTAGATGCCCATCAGTAAATGAATGGATCAGAAAACTATGGTACATTTACAAAATGGAATTCTATGCAACAGAAAGAAAGGAACTCCTACCCTTTGCGACAGCATGGATGGAACTGGAAAGCATTATGCTAAGAGAAATAAGCCAGGTGGTGAAAGACAAGTACCATATGATCTTACCTTTAACAGGAACCTAAACAACAAAACAAAGAAACAAGCAAAATATAGTCAAAGACACTGAAATAGAGGACAGGCTGACAGTGACCAGAGGGGAGAGAAGAGGGAATTTAGGGGGGAAATGGGAAGGGTTTACAGGAACAAATTTAAAGGACAAATGGACAAGAACTAGGGGGAGTGTGGTAATGGGAGGGAAGTGGGGAAGGATGGAAGGGAGGGCTGGAATGGGAGTAAAAGGGAGAAAACTGTACTTGAACAATGATTAAAATAAAATTTAAAAAAAAGAAAAGAAAAATAATCCTGAATGACTAAAAGAACAGTAGCTGGAGAAAAGCCTTATCACCAAGGACATACAGAAGAAACCACTCTGCCACAACAAGAATGGTAGGAAGTACAGAGGCATGATAGGGCTGGCTGGACTCCCAAGAGCAGCAGCTGGAGTGCTAGAGGGATATTTCAGGGTCAGGGGATTTCTGCTGAGAAGTGTGGAGTCGAAACCCCAAGCTAAGTTCCCCAGCCTAGAGTATCAGACCTGGAAAAGAACTTAGATAACACTTAGCTGTAAAAGGCATCAGAGTTTCTGCCCATTAGGGAGACACAGCTAGAATTGCAGAGAGCCTCTTAAAGGACCAATGAACAATATTTTGTTTGTAGGCACTTACTCTGGGCTCTGGCAGAGCAAAGGCAGAGTAGACTAGAGACATATGAGGAGAGTTTGGGATTGGTGGCTCTGGGGAGAGAACTGAACGGTCAGTCACCAGGAACGCTGTGCTGACTCATTTCCCCAAACTGCAAAGGTTATCTTTCTTGGGCAGAGCACTCCCTTCAAAGTTGCATCAGCCTGAGTAAAAGCTTTAGTCCCACCACATGAGTCATTCTTGCGCCACCTGGTGGAGTTTCATCCAGGCTATTAAGTACAGTTGGAGACTATTCAGAGATTAAGCCTAACAACAAAGGCAGATCTCTGGGAGCTCTGAGACTTTAGTTGACTATTTCCCCAGCCTGGTGCTGGTAAAAGCCAGACTTGGTACACAGCCTTGTTCATTCTGCACACACATACATAGCAGAAAACGTAACAAGCTGTGGATCACTGATAGCTCCAAACAGGTTGCTTAAGGCCAGTTACAGGCAGTGTCTGGCATAGGTCAGCAGCAGAATCTTTGCAGATAACCCGAATACACAAAAACAAATACAAAGTACCATCCAGAATATGAACACATAGAAACAGACCCCAAATGGAAGAACAAAAGAATTCTACAAAGAACAACTAAATGAAATGGAGACAAGCAATCTGTCAGATATAGAGATTAGAATAATAATTATAAGGATACTCAACAGCATGAAAAAAAGCCATATAAACCACACAAAAGAACCAGTCAGAAACAAAAAATGCAATATCAGAAATAAATAATACACTGGAAGAAATAAAGAGTAGGTTAGTTGAAGCAGAGGATAGAATCAGAAATTTGGAACACAAGGTAGAATAAAACACCTAAGGAGAGCAATAAAAAGAAAAAAGAATTCTAAAAATGAGGAGAGGTTAAAAAACATTTTGGAAAACATGAAACATAACAACATCATAGCAATACCAAAAAGAGAAGAGAGTGAGCAAAGGATAGAGAAAATATTTGAGAAATAATGTCCCAGAACTTCCCTGATCTTGTAAAGGAATGAGTTACACAAGTCCAAGAAGCTCAGAGAGTTCCAAACAAGTTGTACCCAACAAGTCCTACACTGAGACCCATCATAATTAGAATGGCAAAGCTTGAAGACAAGGAGAAAATTCTAAAAGCTGCAAGAGAGTAGTACAAACTCCACTCCTATAATGGAGCTCCAATTCTGTCATCTCATTTCTCCACAAAAACATTTCAGGCCAGGAGTGGTGTGAAACATTCAAAATGATGAAAAACAAGGACCTATGACTGAGGCTACTTTGACCAATGAGGCTATTATTTAAAATTGAAGGATAAATAAAGAGCTTCACAGTTAAGAAAAACCTAAAGGAGTTTGTTAACACCAAACCAGTGCTGCCACAAATGTTAAAGGGTTTGCTTTAAGAAGATGAAGAAGAAAAAGAAAAACAAAACAAAACAGGAAAATAGTTATAAAATAAAATGGCAGTAAATGCACATCCAGCAGTAATCACCTTAAATGTAAATGGCTTAAATGCTCTGACCAAAAAATAGGGTAGTTAAATGGATAAGAAACCAAGACCTGTATATATGCTGCCTCCAAGAGACTTACATCAATTCAAAAAATACACACAGACTGAAAGTAAAGTGATAGGAAAAATATTTTATGCAGATAGAATGGGAAAAAAACTGGGGTATTAATACCTATGTCTGACAAAATAGACTTTAAAACCAAGACTTTAGTAAGATACAAAGAAGGACAATACATAATGATAAAGGAAACAACAAACAAGAGGATATAATATTTGTAAACATTTAAGCATCCGACATAGCAGCACCTATACATGTAAATTTTGATAGACATGAAAGGAAAGATGCACAGAAATAGAATCATAGTTGGGGATTTTAACACCCCATTGATTCCAATGGATAGGTCATTCAGACAACATTAAACAAGGAGACAGAGCCTTAAACAACACACTAGATCAAATGGATTTAACTGATATCTTCAGAACATTTCATCCCAAAAGCAGCAGAATATACATACTTTTCCAGTGCACATGGAATGTTTTCTAAGGTAGACCACATATTAGGACACAAAACAAATCTCGATAAATTTAAGAAGATTGAAATCATATCAGGAATCTTTTCTGACCACAATGCTATGAAACTAGAGATCAATCACAAGAACACTGAAAAAGACACAAAGACATGGAAGCTAAATAACATGTTACTAAACAATGAATGGGTCAACAATGAGATCAAGGAAGAAGTCAAAAGATACCTTGAAATAAAAATGAGAACATGACAACCCAAAATCACTGGGGCAAAGGGAAAGCAATCTTATGATGAATGCATAGCATTAGAGAAGGTGGGTTTGGCTGGGGTTGGGTGGAGTAGTGGGGGGAAAATGCATGCAATTGTAATTGAACAGCAATAAAGTAATTAAAAAAAAGAAACACGAAGAAGCTCAAATAAACAACCTAACATTATACTTAAAGAAACTTGAAAAAAAAAAAAAACAGCAAAGCCATGGATTTTGATATCATCTTGATTTCACTCATTTGTGAAATCTAATGAATGAACTGAACTAACAAGCAAAATAAAGACAGACTCGTAGATAGAAATCAAGATGATGACTTTCAGGTGTTTGGGAATGGAGGGATCAAGCAAAAAGGAAAAAGGACTCATGGACATGGACAACACTGTGGTGATTGCCAGGGGGAGGGGAGTGTAAGGGGGATAAATAATTATGGAAAAAAGTACAATAAATTTCTTTTAATTTAATAAAAAAATAAGCAAAGAACTTAAACTTTTTCCCCAAAGAAGACATACAGATGGCCAACAGGCACATGAAAAGTTACTCAACATCACTAATCAGGAAAATTGCAAGCCAAAATACAATGAGATACCGCCCCACATCTGTTAGGATGGCTTCATCAAACAACCAAAAGATAACAGATGTTGGTGAAGATGTGCAGAAATTGGAACTCTTATACAACATCAATGAAAATATAAAATGGTACAGCCATTATTGAAGCATGTGGAGATCACCTAAAATTTAAAAACAGAATTACCATCCAGCAATCCCTCTTCAGGTATTTATCCAAAACAAGTATAATCAAGATCTTGAAGATATATTTGTGCTGCCATGTTCACTGAAGCATTGTTCACAGTAATCCAGATGTGGCAACAACCTAAATGTCTATCAGTGGATGAATAGGTTAAGAAAATTAGCCCTGGCTGGTGTAGCTCAGTGGATTGAGTGTGGGCTGCGAACCAGGCATCGCAGGTTCGATTCCCAGTCAGGGCACGTGCCTAGGTTGCAGGCCATGTCCCCCAGCAACTGCACATCGCTGTATCTCTCTCTTTCTCCCTCCCTTCCCTCTCTAAAAAATAAATAAAATCTTTAAAAAAAAAAAGAAAGAAAATTGGGCATACACATACAATGCTATATTATTCAGCCTTAAAATGAAGGCTATCCTGCCATTTGTGACACCATGGACACAGAGGACATTATTTTATATGAAATAAACCAGTCACAGAAAGACGAATACTGCATGCTCCCATTTAGATAAAGAATCTAAAATAGTCAAACACATAGAAATAGAGAAGAGAATGGTGGTTTCCAGGGGCTGGAGGGGAGGAATGGGAATGTCTATTCAAGGGGATAAAATTTCAGTTATACACAATCATTGAGTCCTAGAAATCTGCTGGCCTACATTGTGCTTATCGTTAACCACACAGTATTGTACATTTAACAATTTGTTTAAATTTGTATTGTTCTATGTTCTTATCACAATAAAAACATAACAGCAGACTGGTGATCTCAAAGGCACCAAGGGAGAAACAGGAAGTAACATACAAGAGAGGCCCAAAAAGGCTAGCAAATTACTTCTCCACAGAAACACTACAAGTCAAAAAGAATGGCAAGAAATATTCCACACAATGAAAAGCAAAGGCCAGCAATGAAGACTATTGTACACAGCAAGGCTCTCAATCAAAATGGAAAGCAATAAAAGGAGCTTCCCACACAAAGGAAGGCTAGAAGAATATACTTCCATCAAACCAGCATTGCAAGATATGCTAAAGGCACTGCTTTAAGAAGAGGAAGAAAAACAGGGAGAGAGAGGGGAACACAGGTACAAAGAAGTAAAATAGCAATGAATAAGTACCTATCAATAATAACCTTAAATGTAAATGGATTAAATGTTCCAATCCAAAGGCATAGGGGAGCAGAATGGAAAAGGAAACATGGCCCACACATATGCTGCTACAAGAGACCCACCTCAAAACAAGAGACCTATACAGACTGAAAGTGAAGGATTGGAAAAAATTACTCCAAGCAATTTGACAGGGGAAAAAATCCAAGATAGCAATACTTATATCAGACAAAATAGACTTCAAAACAAGGGCCATAAAAAAAGACCCAGAGAGACATTGCATAATACTCAAGGGAAGAATCCATCAAGAAGACATAAATATTGTAAATATATACTCACCCAACATAGGAACAATAAAATATATAAGGAAAATCTTGGAGGACTTCAAGAAAGATATAGATAACAAGACAACTATAGTAAGGGATTTTAAGAACCCACTGTCAAAAATGGATAGATCTTCCAAACAAAATATCAACAAGGATATTGTGGAACTGAACAATGCATTAGATCAATTGAACTTAACTGATATATACAGAGGGCCTTTCATCCCAAAGAGCAAAATATACAATGTTTTGAAATGCACATGGAAGATTTCCAAAGATAGACCACATGATAGAACATAAAACAAACCTCAACAAATTCAAGAAAATTGAAACATGTCAAGCATTTTACTGGACAACAAGGGCCTGAAAAGAAACCAACCTCAAAGAAAAAATGCAAACACTCAAATTCTTGGTGATTAATTGCATGCTATTAAATAATGAATGGTATAATAATGAGATCAAGGAAGAAATCAAAAAGTTTCTGGCAACAAATGAAAATGAACAAAAATAGACCAAAACTTATGGGACAAAGCAAAGACAGTCCCAAGAGAGAAGTTCATTGTGATAAAGGCCTACCAAAAAAATATAGAAACATTTCAAATAAACAACCTAACCCTACATCTGCAAGAACTGGAGGAACAACAAAAAAGAAAGCCCACAGTGAATAGAAGGAAGAAAATAATAAAGATCAGGGAAAAATTAAATGATGTAGAGACTGAAAGAATAATCCACAGGATCAATAATTTTCAAAAGCTGATTCTTTGAAAAGATAAACAGAATTCTCAAATCTTTGAGCAGACTCATCAAGAAAAGAAGAGAGAGGACCCAAATAAACACAATCAGAAATGAAAGAGGAGAGATTACAACTGATATCACAGAAATTCAAAGGATTGTAAGAAATTACTACGAAAAACTATATGCCAAGAAATTAGAAAACATGGGTGAAATGAACAAATTTCCAGAAAATATATAACCTTACAAAACTGAATGAAAGCAGCCAAGCCTGAAGACACTGATAACAGCTGGTGAAATCAAATCAGTAATCAAAAAACTTCCATCAAAAAAAAGCCCTGGAGTGGATGCTTTCATTGGAGAATTTTACAAAATATTTAAGGAAGAGCAAATGCCTATACTTCTCAGACAATTCTAAAAAACCTAATAAGAGGGAAGACTCTCAAACTTTTTTTTATGAAGTCAGCATCATCCTAATCTCAGAACCACATAAAAACACAATAAAGAAAGAAAACGACAGGCCAATATCGCTGATGAACATAGATGCTAAAGTCTTCAACAAAATATTGGCAAACCACATCTAGCAATATGTTAAAAAGGTTATACACCATGGTCAAGTGGGATTCATCCCAGGTGGCAAGAATGGTACAATATTCACAAATCAATAAATATAATACATCACATAAAGAAAAGATAAAAAATCACATGATCATATCAATATATATAGAAATAGCATTTGATAAGATATAGCACCCATTTATGTTACAAACACTTAGCAAAGTATGAGTAGAGGGAGCATATCTCAACATGATAAAGGTCATATATGAAAAACCTACAGACAACATCATACTCAATGGGCAAAAACTCAAAGCTTTCCCATTAAGATCAGTAACAAGACAAGTGTGTCTGCTTTCACCACTTCTATTCAACATAGTATTGGAAGTCCTATCTTCAGAGATCAGACAAGAGAAACAATGAAAAGGCATCCAAATTGGAAAAGAGGAAGTAAAACTGTCATTGTTTGCAGATGACATGATAGTGTACATCGAAAATCCTATAGACTTCACCAAAAAAAAATACTTGATCTAGTAACTGAATTATGCAAAACAGCAGGATACAAAGTCAATATTCAGAAATCAAAGGCATTTTTATACACCAACAATGAAATACTAAACAGAAATAAGAAAAAAAACCCTCCAATTTGCTATAGCAACAAGAAAAATAAAGTACCTAGAAATAAGCCTAACCAAGGAGGTAAAGGACCTGTATTCAGAAAACTACATAACACTGAAGAAAGAAATTAAGGAAGACAGAAACAAATGGAAGCATGTATCATGTTCATGGACTGGAAGAATTAACATTGTCAAAATGCCCACACTACCTAAAGCAATTTATAAATTCAATGGATTCCCTATTAAAATACCAATGACATATTTCACAGATATAGAAAAACACTTCAAAAATTTATATGGAACTATAAATGGCCCCAAATATCCACAGCAATCTTGAGAGAGAAGAACAAAGTAGGAGGATTTATGATGCCTGACACCAAACTATACTACAAGGGCACAAAAATCAAAAGAGTTGATACTGACACAAGAACAAATACATAGATCAAATGGATCAATTTATTTCAAGACTGTCTGTTCTCAGAGAGTCTAAAAATAAACTCAAGTCTCTATAGCTGATTAAAATTCAACAAAGGGGGCAAAAGCATAAAATGGAGTTAAAGACCCTCTTCAATAAATGGTGTTGGGAGATGTGGACAGCTACATACAAAAAAAAATAAAACTTGACCCCCAACTTACACTATACACAAAAATAAACTCCAGATGAATAAAAGATTTAAATGTAAGTTGTGACACCATAAACATTGTAGAAAACAACATAGGCAGGAAAATCTCAGATATTCCACCTATCAATATTTTCACTGATATGTCCCCTAGAGCAAGGAACTTAAAGGAAATAATAAACAAATGGGACTACATCAAAATAAAAAGCATCTGCCCAGCTAAAGAAAACATCATCAAAATGAAATAAGAAGTAATCATATTGAAAAGTATATTTGCCAATTATACCTTGGAAAAGGATTTGTTCTCCAAAATTCATAAGACTCCACACCAGGAAGACAACCCAATTAAAAAATGGGCAAAGGGCCTGAACAGGGACTTCTTCAAGGAAGACCTACAGAGGCCCCAGAAACATGAAAGGATGCTCAGCATCTGTAGCTATGAGAGAGATGCAAATTAAAAGCACAGTGAGATACCAATTCACACTGGTGAAAATGGCCATCATTAACAAATCAACAAAGAACAAGTGTTGGAGAGGATGTTGAGATAAGGGAACCTGAGTGCACTATTGGTCGGAATACACACTGGTGCAGCCACTGTGGAAAACAATATGGAATTTCCTCAAAAACTAAAAATGGAACTGCCTTTTGACCCAGCAGTTCCACTGCTGGGATTATATCCTAAGACCCCTGAAGCATCAATCCATAAGAACCTATGCACCCCAATGTTCATAGCAATGGGATTTACAATAGCCAAGTGCTAGAAGCAGTGTAAGTGCCCACCATTAATGGAGTGGATCAAAAACGGATGGCACATTTACACAATGGAATAATACACAGCAAGAAGAAAGAAGGAGCTTCTACCCTTCGTGACAGCATGGATGGAACTGGAGAGCATTAGACTAAATGAAATAAACTAGGTGGTGAAAGACAAATACAACATGATCTTCTGTAAGTGGAGCCTATCAAGAAAACAAAGTGATCAAAATATAACCAGAGACATTGAATTAAAGAACAAACTGAGGAGAGGGAAGATGGCGGTGCGGTAGGAGGGAGCAGATTCTGGTTTTCCCTACACACCGGAGAAAGACGTAGCTGATCTGTGGAGGAACAGAGCAAACAGCAAACAGTACCCTAGCATATGAGGGTAAGAGACTGAAAATTGTAGCGGACACTGAAAGGCCAGATGGTAAGGAGGGTACTTCAGGACAACAAGGTCCCAGGGACCAGCTTGGGAACCAGGGTGGCTGCAGCTCAGGGCCCAGCACCCGCTGCTGGGTCTGCCGCAGAGTCCTTGGTAAAGAGTCAGGTCAACTGCTTCCTCCCTCCCTGGCCAATCAAAGTTTAAACAGCATGGGGAGAGACCTGGTTGCTTGAAGTGGCAGAGAGGGGATCACCCACAGAGTCTATGGATGCTGGTTTGAGAGAGTTGAGAGTCACGCAATGAAAAGGGCAAACTGACAGTAACCAGAGTGGATGGGGGAGGTGATAATGGAGGAAAAAAGTGAAGGGTCATCAAGGAACACGTATAAAGGATACATGGACAAAGCCAAAGGAGGGTAAAATCAAGATCTGAGATGGGGATGTGTAGATCTCAAGATCTGAGATGGGACAATGGAGACAACTGTATTTGAACAACAACAACAACAAAAATACAAGAAAACAGCAGATTGATGAACTTAATACTAATCCATGTAAAAATCTAGAAGGCATGCATTTATTTTAGAAACATTCCAGAAGAAAAGTAGGTGTCATGAGATGGTAGCATGAACTCACTCAAAAGCCCCACACCCTTTTCTTTATGGTGTTACTAGTTTAATAACTCAGATAAAAACCCTTGGAGTACCTCTGCATTTCAGCAAAATCAAACTTATTTTCTCTTTTTGATTATTGAAAATCTAGCAAAACATTTTAATATGAACTTAGATTAGATTACAATTTCTCATGATAAGTTCTTCTCATATCCATGATTTCCAAACTGAAATATGATTACACACATAAATAATATAACATGCTCTGATCACATTAATGCTTGTGCTGTGTCCAAACACATCCATCTGCCTGTCACATCCTTCTATCATAGGATCTGATCTGCAGGTGAACCACTATCTTTCATGAAGTCTTTCACCTAAAACAATTGAAATAAATCTGTTTCTCTGTGCCATTTCCACAGTATTTGTCATTTTCTGACTTTGTAAAGCCTATTCATGAAATATTAGTGCCATTAGCCTAGCCTATGGTCTGCTGGAGCCATAATACCACATGAACTCAGCTTTATATTCTCCATGACTCATAACAGCCTGTGTGTGCAACCAATTCATTTGCTCACAACAAAACCTTCTAGGCTTTCTATTTGCAAGGCACTGAGGTTTCAACAGCAAACAAGACATTCACAATGATAGCTAATAATAACAAATAAATATTGGTTGCACTAAATATTTTACTTGTCTAGTTTCACATTAGTAGCAGCCACTGCTGGCAAGAACAGAGCCGTGAACCTGAGAAAAGGGAAAAGTTCCCTAAATGCTGATAAAAAACAATGTCATAAAAATAATTTCTATTCTGTAGGAGGCTCAGTGCTCAGGTTAGAGTGAATTTAATGGTAACATGTGTACAATTAAACTTAGGGAGTGATACTGTTAGTCATCTGCTTTCCACAGGCAACCATCTGCACCCCTGGGTTCAGGGACCATGACTGTCACCAGGACTAGGTAGAATCTCTTGGAACAGACTTGATGTCACATTACAAAGTGTCAGCAGTTAGGGATTATGTAGGGCAAATAATAATAATCACAAGCAAGTCCTGTAAAGAGAGGGTAACCAGTTCCTGTTGACTGGGATAGCACCAAGGGTGAATGTGCCTTCCACAGACACACCTCTGTACATATAAAATTATTTTTTTTAATCTTTGTCTTGTCATTCTTCTTTTTAAAGTATATTTTACTGATTACACTATTACGGTTGTCCCATTTTCTTTCTCCCCTTTCTCCCCCTTTTGCCCTGCAACCATCTTTCACCAGCATCCCTCCACCTTAGTGCATGTTCATGGGTTGTACATCAAAGTTCTTTGGCTTCTCCACTTCCTATGCTATTCTTAACCTCCCCTGTCTATTTTATACCTACCCATTATGCTTCTTATTCCCTGTAACTTTTCCCCCATTCTCCACTCTCCCCCTCCCTGCTGATAACCCTACATGTGATCTCCATTTCTGTGATTCTGTTCCTGTTCTAGTTGTTTGCTTAGTCTGTTTTTTTGTTTTTGGTTCAGTTGTTGATACTTTGAGTTTGTTCTCATTTGTTATCTTCTTCTTTTTCTTAGATAAGTCCCTTTAACATTTCATATCATAAAGACTTGGTGATGATTAACCCTTTACCTTCACCTTATCTGGGAAGCACTTTATCTGCCCTTCCATTCTAAATGATAGCTTTACTGGATTTAGTAATCTTGGATGAGGTCTTTGCTTTTCATGACTTCAAATACTTCTTTCCTGCCCCTTCTTGCCTCCAAGGTTTCTTTTGAAAAATCAGCTGATAGTCTCATGAGAACTACTTTGTAGGTAACTGTCTCCTTTCTCTTGCTGATTTTAAGATTCTCTCCTTATCTTTCATCCTGGGTAATGTAATTATGATGTGCCTTGGTGTGTTCCTCCTTGGTTCCAATTTCTTTAGGACTTTCTAGGCTTCCTGGACTTCCTGGAAGTCTATTTCCTTCACTAGATTGGGGAAGTTTTCCTTCATTATTTGTTCAAATAATTTTTCAATATCTTGCTCTAACTCTTCTCCTTGCAGCATGCCCATGATTTTGACATTGGAATGCTTAAAGTTGTCCCAGAGATCCCAAAGCCTCTCCTCATTTTTTTACATTCTTGTTTCTTCCCTGTGTTCCAATTGGATGCTTATTTCTTCCTCTTGTTCCAAATCATTGATTTGAGTCCCAGATTCTCTCTCTTCACTGTTGGTTCCCTATATATTTTTATTTATTTAACTTTGTGTAGCCTTCATTTCTTCCTTCATTTTGTGACCAAGCCAATCAATTCTGTGAGCACACTGATTACCAGTGGTTTGAACTCTGCATCAGATAGGTTGTCTATCTCCTCATCACATAGTTCATTTTTTGGAGTTTTTATCTGTTTTTTTTTTTTTTTTTCATTTGGGCCATATCTCTTTGTCTTGGTGCACCTGTTAGGAGGTAAGGTGTGGAGCCTTAGGTATTCGCCAGGGTGGGACAACCCTCTTTGCTGTGTTGTAGTGTTGTCTGTGGGAGAGGGGTCAGAGGGGGAACAATGCTGCTTGCTCAGCTCTCATTCCACTTTCTCTCACTTCGCTCACTTCCCACAAGCAGATAGTGCCCTTTCAGGTGCTGATTCCCAGATGAGTGGGTTTGTGTACATTTTAGGACCCTGTGGGCCCCTCCAAGGAACTCTCCTGTGAGGCTGGGAGTTTCTCCCTCTGATGAAACCCCAAAGAATTTTACAGCCAGGGGTTTTGAGTCTTTAGTTACCCTCGCTGAAATCCTGGGTTTCAAGTTCTGTCTGGCTCCCTTGTTCTTCCCAGCTTATGTGCATGTTAATGTAGGATCACCCACCTGGTCTTCCAGCCACTGCCTTGCCTTTAGTCCTCTCTGCCCCTGTTGTGTGGCTCCACCCCTCCTACCTGTCTGGATGAATGTTTCTTTTAATCCTTGGTTGCTGGACTTCCATGGGAATGATTTTCTGGCAGTTTTTTGTTTTTAAATTGTTTGTTATCCTTCTTTTGGTTATGCAAGAAAACGAAGCATTTCTACTTACTCTTCCATCTTGGCCGGAACTTGCATTCACCTTATTGACAAATGGTCATTCCATGCTTGTTTGTTGGATTGATTTCTTTTTGATGAAGAAAATCCTGCCATGAAAATTTTTGCCATAAAAATATGTCATGCAAAGTGACACGCATTTTTATAATGAAAAGAAATATATATCAGAATTACAGTGCATCTTTAAATTTATGCTCCTCATAGAAAAAAAAAATCCTCACTGCTTTTTTCTCATCATTTAACTCCAAGACAGTGGCTGTTTATCCTGACTTTCTAACTATTCCACTATTCCTCATCTTTGTCTATGCAAAGATGGAGATGACTGTCATATATGAAAATTAAAGTGATGAGATAGACTACTTACCTTCCAGAAAATGAGCATAAAGCTATAGATAGGGTTGGTGAACTTAATTATTAAAGGTTTCCATGCTTTAACTTCCAACGTTCTGTGAGCCTCTGTGAGAGAGCAAGGTGTTGTTTCATTTGATGGAGGGATCCAGAGAAGATCCCTGTTCTCTAAGATAGGCACAAATACATGGGTTTTTACCTCCTTCCCTGCATCCTGCAAGAAGGCATTGCAGAAAACTTTCAAAGGCCTAGGTGTAATGCAATGACACATACATACTGATGCCACAGATGAGAGGGGCATTTCTCAACATGTGCTTATTACACAGAGGTCATTCAGCAGAAATGTCTCCAATATCAGAGAAGTGAATAAGTGAATGGTCACGGGGGAGCATGTCAGCCACCCCCATTTCCTACTTAATTCAGAAGAACTAAAAGAAAAGACAACTTTGTTCTCTTGAAGAGTTTAAGTTAATGAGACATTGGGGACATTTTTGTCATGCACAGGATTAAAGTGTCATAGTTTGTGATAGTAAAAAGAGTGCTTAAAGTATCCTGGCTTCAAATCCTTACTTTGCTACTGACTAAATATTTGTTCATTTACTCATTTCTAGTGCTACTGACTAGACATTTGTTCATTTGTTCATTTACATTCATCCATTCACAAATGTTTATTAAATATCTACTATGTGCCAGTCCCTGTTCAGGTGTTAGGATGGCAGTCATAAGCAAAACATAGTACTCCTGCTGTCATGCTATGGATGGAGATAGATAATAAAAATTTACATATATAACATATAGTACATTATAGTGATAAGTACTAAACAGTGAGAGAGGATAAGAAGTTTTGGGGGACATGTTAAAAATTTTAGGCAAGATAGCTCAGGGAGGACTTACTGAAAAAGTGATATTTGAAGTACAACCCTGAATGTCATGGGGGCTTCATGCTGATATGTTGAGTCTCAGCACTTACTTTGCTCATCTGTAATTGGGGGAAAGATTAAATGGAATGAACTGTGTGAAAGTATTTGGCTAAGTAATATCACCTAACTGGTGCTCTTTATATAGGCATCTTTTTGATGACCAGGGACAAAGCCAGAACCATAGAGAATTGTGTCAATGGCTCCCAGCAGAATTTAAATGCTTAAAAAAAAAAGACATTTGACAAAGCCAGTCATCCTGTTGATGATGATTTTAGCTCTGACTAGACATTTCAGCACAACACACCTGTGGAAGTGGACTCCTGCAATCGTTAATAGGTGAGTTCTTAGTAATTCGAAGGGAACATTAGTCTCTGAGGGTAAATCTCTCAACGTATCTGCACCCGTTGACTGCTGTCAGTGTATGGCTCAACAATTCATCATTGAGGAAAAATGAGGGGAAATTTTATGTATTATTCAGTCAGTGCTAATTTGCCTGTGGTCTGATTAGAAAGGAAAGCAATGCAGTAAATGGATGGTGCCAGAGGATGGGTTGCTTCTCACTGCATGGCCCCAAATCTTTTCTGACAATCTCCTGTGCAAGGATTCTGATTCCTTTCCTCTGACTGTGGTAAGCTCTCCTCATACTTGGTAAATTATTATTATAAGAAAAATAAAAAACTTTATGTTAGACATACATTATTATACATGGAGTAGATACTTACAAATCTTTAAAAGTATATTTAAACATTGCAAATTTCAAATGAGTTAGAAAGGAAAAAATTCAATGTAATGTTTTATAATCATAAGGGAAACATTGTCAATAATTCAGTAAAAATATTATATATGTTATTTGAATATACATCCAATGCATTTAATTGAATCATGAATGTGTGTATTTATATGTACATATACATGTACACACACATACATGCTTTAATAATATTGGAATAGCTTAACAAAATTATGTGACATTCCCAACTACATATCTGGGGAGATTTCCTGACCACATCCTTCCTCACTGGAGTAGGTTTGACTAGATGGAAGGCATCATGTCCTATTCATCCACCAGCCTTTCAGTATCATAACACAACACAGTTTCCATTCATTAAGTAAATATTTGTGAAATGAAATCTCCTACAATGATAGCTTGCTTTCAAGACCTCTCACCATTTATTTTTATAAACAGTTTAGTAATTAATAATAATCAAACTTTTCTTAGATATACATAATGATTGCATATGTTTTATCCAAAATTCATTACAAGTCTTCAGTTCATAAAACATAGGAGCTTATAAATTCATTCAGTTCATTTAGAATAGTTCCAGGCAATATGGATAGCACACTATAAATGTTGTTATTATTATTATTAATAGTGTTAACATTATTAATATAGTTAATGGTTATAATAAGATTAATAACATGTACAAAACCACAACTTTAGATTGTTTATTTCTAGGCACAAGCTATGAAGATAAAGTATGTATTGCATTAAATAAATTATAATTTTAAGGCAAATAAGAAAATTTATTGAGACACAGCAATGTAAATATTCTTCAGATTCCAGTTTTTGAGAGCAATTAAGTTTAGAGGCAGAATCAAATGCTTTCCATGTGAGACATAAAGTGTCTGGAGTTATTTCTTGTGAAAAAGTTTAGTGTCAAAAGTAAACAGCATAATATATAAATTTGCCATTTGAAATACATTACAGACTATATAACTTGAAAATTTTAATGATTTTATAAAATTCTGCGTACTCTATGAGAAAAAGTCAAGATGTTGAATCCTTTGGACAAAACCTGAGAGAGAAGAGCAGGTTGATTGGATTAAGGTAATTTAAAGGATTAGAGAATGAATCTGCCTATCTTGAATCTCAGAAAACAAGAGTATTTCAACAAGTCTTTGTATAGAAAGCACCTTAGGATCTTTCCTGGCACCCTCAAAACTGTATTCAACATGAGAATTGAACAGTATTAAATAAGTCTCATCAGGAGGCCAGTTCCTGATGACCTTCAGGAATCTGCAGAGTAAGGGGATTTGGTGTTGGTGTGTTTTGACACATAGTTTTGACCTCCAACTATAATTTTAAGAGGAAAGGAAAAGTTTAAATTTCTCTACCAAAGAAACTTTTGTTATCAAAAATTATCATGTTGAAGCAATCAATCTGATACCTAAAAACTTAGAAATCCTTTCTAATATCATGATACATAGATTGTGCAAACCTTGTCTTCCTGGAATAAATCCCACTTGATCATGGTATATGATCTTTTGGTTGTATACCTGTATTTAATTTTATAATATTTTGTTGAGGATTTTAGCATCTACGTGCATCAGGGATATTGGCCTCTAATTTTCTTCTTTTTTATAGTATCTTTATCTGGTTTTGGAATTAGGATAACATTGGCCTTGTAAATATGTTTGGGAGCCTTCCATCTTCTTGATTTTATGAAATAATTAGAGGATAGGTGTTAGTTCTTCTCAAAAAGTTTAGTAAAATTTACCTGTGAAGCCATCTGATCCAGGGCTTTTGTTTGTAGGAAGTTGTTGTTGTTTTTTAATATATTTTGTTGATTATTGTATTATAGTTGTCCCATTTTCCCTCCTTTATCCCCCTCTACCCTGCATACCACCTCCTACCCGCATCCCTTCCCCCACTTTAGTTCATGTCCATGGGTCATGCATATAGGCTCTTTGGCTTCTACATTCCCTATACTATTCTTAACCTCTCTATCTATTTTATTCTGATCATTTATGCTACTTTTTCTCTGTACCTTTTCCCCCTCTCCCATTCCCCATGCTGATAACCCTCCATGTGATCTCCATTTCTGTGATTCTGTTCCTGTTCTAATTATTTGCTTAGTTTGTTTTTTTTTTAGATTCCATGGTTGATAAGTGTGAGTTTGTTTTCATTTTACTGTTCATAGTTTTGATCTTCTTTGCCTCAAATAAGTCCCTTGTAATAAGTCCCTTATATTACATTTCACATAATAAGGGCTTGGTGATGATGAACTCTTTTAACTTGACCTTATCTGGGAAGTACTCTATCTGCCCTTCCATTCTAAATGATAGCTTTGCTGGATAGAGTAATCTTGGTTGTAGGTCCTTGCCTTCCATGACTTCCAATACTTCTTTCCAGCCCCTTCTTGCCTGCAAGGTTTCTTTTGAGAAATCAGCTGATAGTCTTATGGTAACTCCTTTATAGGTAACTGTCTCCTTTTCTCTTGCTGCTTGTAAAATTCTCTCCTTATCTTTAATCTTGGGTAACTTAATGTTGATGTGCCTTGGTGTGTTCTTTCTTGGGTCCAACTTCTTTGGGACTCTCAGCTTCATGGACTTCCTGAAAGTCCATTTATTTTGCCAAATTGGGGAAGTCCTCCTTCATTATGTTTTCAAATAAGTTTTTCATTTCTTGCTTTTCCTCTTCTCCTTCTGGCACCCCTATGATTCATATGTTGGAACGTCTAATGTTGTCCTACAGGTTCCTAAGCCTCTCCTCATCTTTTTGAATTCTTGTTTCTTCATTTTGTTTTGGTTGAATGTTTATTTCTTCCATCTGCTCCAAATCATTGATTTGAGTCCCAGTTACTTTCCCATCACTTTTGGTTCCCTGTACATTTTCCTTTATTTCACTTTGTATAGCCTTCATTTTTCCCTCTACTTTGTGGCCATATTTAACCAATTCTCTGAGCATCATGATTACTAGTGTTTTGAACTTTTCATCTGATAGGTTGGCTATGTCTTTGTCACTTATTTGTATTTTTTCTGGAATTTTGATCTGTTCTTTTATTTGGGCCTTTTTTTTTTTTTTTTTTTTTTTTTTTTTTTTTTTTTTTTTTTTTTTTTTTTTTTTTTTTTTTTTTTTTTTTTTTTTTTTTTTGTCTAGGTGCACCTGTTATGTAGTAAGGGGCAGAGCCTTAGGTGTTCACCAGAGAGAGACAACCCATGCCATGCGTAGTGATGCTGTATGAGGGGGAAGAGTCTGAGAGGGAACAGTGCCACTGTCTCTGCTCTCTGCCAGATTTCAGTCACTCCCCCTCCTACCCACTATCAAATTGGGCCCTTATGGTGCTGATTCCTGGGTTGGTGGGTTTGTGTGCATTCTAGGGCCCTGTGGGTCTCTCCAAGGAACTCTCCTGTGAGGATGGGAGTTTCTCCTGCTGCCTGAACCTCCACAGGTGTTTTTAGTTAGAGGCTTTGAGGTTTTATTTCCCCATACTGGAACCCTGGGTTGGGCAGTCCATCTCGCTCCCCGGTTGTTCCTCCCAGTTTATCTGCATGTGAATGTGCAATCGTCCAGTCCACAAGTTGCTGCCTCACCTGGTCTGCCAGCCACCACCTTGCTATGAGTCCTCTCAATCTAGCTGCTTATCTCTGCCACTCTTACTGGTCAGGGTAAATATTTCTTCTTTAACTCCTTGGTTGTAAGACTTTCATACAGTTTGATTTTCTGTCAGTTCTGGTTGTTTTTTCTTTTTAAATTTGTTGTCATCCTTCTTTTGGTTGTTTGAGGAGGCACAGTGTGTCTACCAATGCCTCCATCTTGGCCTGAAGTCCTATTGGGAGTTTTTTGATTACTGCTTCAATGTCAGTAGGTATAATTTGCCTGTTCAGATTCTGATTCTTCTTGATTTATTTTTGGAAGATGGTATGTTTCTAAGAGTTTATCTATTTCACCAAGTTTGTCCAGTTTGTAAGCATATAGTTGTTCATACATTTTCTTGCAATCCTTTGTATTTCTTTGGTGTCAGTTGTTATTTCTCCTCTTTCATTTGTGCTTTTATTTATTTGTGTCTTTTCTCTATTTTTCTTGATTTTTCTGTTTAAACATTTGTCAATCTTGCTTATGTTTTCAAAGAACAAGCTCTTGGGTTCATTGAACTTTTGTGTCATTCTTTTAGACTCTATTTCATTTATTTCTGCTCTGATTTTGATTATTTCCTTCCTTCTACTCACTTTGGGCTTTGTTGGTTGTTTGTTTTCAAGTTTAAAGTTCATTTTAAAGTTAGATTGTTTATTTCAGCTTTTTTTTTGAGACAGGCCTGTAATGCTATGAATTTCCTTCTTAGGACTCCTCTCCCTGTGTCCCACAGATTTGGGGATGTTGTACTCTTGTTTTCATTTGTTTCAAGGTATCCTTTGATCTCTTCTTTGATATTCTTGTTGACCCATTCATTGTTTAATAGCATAATTTATTATTATATCACTTCAACTATTATGATTTGAGTTAAAAAATAAAATAAGGCTCACAACCCTGTTTATGCCAGAGTGTGTTCAGAGCCATTGCTGGTTGCTTTGATATTTACCGGTGACTGTAGTTCTATGCCAATATGGCCTTACAGTGACTTAGCCCAAGTTCCCTTTCACTAACTTCTACAATAATGGAACATAATTCTCTTGCATCTTTGCTTAGGCCTTATTCCTGGAATGCCTCTGTTCTGGGCATGGACTCATTTTCTTCTAAATAAATATTCCCAAGATATCATGAGTTAGGTTTTATTACTCCACATGATGTATCTAAAATAACTGGTGTGATGTGTTTAATTTTATAAAAGGAGTGGCAGATATGCTATGATTCATTTGAAATCAGCCCAGCACCTGAACTCTTACCCCATCTATCCTGGTGTCTGAGACAGTTCTTATTTATGACCTTCCACTTTATCATTTGTTTCCACCAAAGTGTTGTACTTTGGGGGATAAATGGCATAGTCAGTCTAGGTCACTCTAAGAAACCAGGATTATTTAATCAGGATTCTGACACAACATCAATTCACCAGAAAGCTAGAAATGTGACTTCTATTTAAGTTACAGAAACTATGAGGCTTGGTAATGAGTGTTGGTGTTTTTATTTCCTTCACTGTCTCTAAGAACTCCAAGATTCTACTGTAGTGCATGAAAGATGAATATAAACTTATCCAAAATTGAGTGTGGATTTCCTATAAACTGGGGAAATCATGAAAATTAAAGAATACATTATCTATGTGTTTTTAAATATGCTTTAAATGCCCATAAAATGAGTAAAACTCATTATGGCTTACTATGCATTTGGTTTAAGGAATCATATAACATAAATCAATTGACTCTTTTCCCACTGAAGATCTAAACTGTCCTGAAAGATTTTCTCTCCCATTTTGCTGGACTCCAATTATAATTGTATAGCTTAACTCATTCTTAAATTCATAGGACGATGAAAAAAATGTTTTAAATGGAAAAAAGGAACTCACTTTAAGGTGCTGGTTCAGGTTTCACAAAATGCTAAAAAGATGATTTCAGACACCACATTGCAAGAGTATAAGAAATTCCAGCTGCTGACACTGTCAAGATTGTTTTCACTGTATTTTTAAAACATAATAAAAATCTATAGATTTCCACCAACCCAGCAGATAGTGATAACCCAGAAATTGCTGTGCTATTTCAGTGGCAGCTCCTTTTTTGAAATGTATAATTGGTGTTGGGTTTTCCTCAGTCTCTTGTACCCTCAAAAGCTGTCTAGGGCAGTGTCTGGTACCAAGTAGTTACTTATTAAATGTTTGTTCATTTGTCCAATTTATTTTCTTTTATTGACAAACAAAAGAAAAGGTGCTCTCACAATAAAAATTCCCAACAGCTCAATAGAATTGTGATTAAAAGGGCAGGTTCCTGCCTGCCTGCCTGGGACCCTAGTACTGCTGGGATGAAACTGATCTGAGTTTCCTGGTGACTTTAAGCAGTAAGAGCATCCATGAAGAAATTGTTTCACCCATAGCACTATATTAGTGGAGGGGGCTTAACAGAGTATACATAAATACAGAGAACAGATTGATGGTGGCCAGGCAGGAGTGGGATTGGGGTACTGAGTTAAAGAAGTAAAGGAATCAAGAAACATAAACTGGGGCCTAGTGTAGGTTAGCTCAGTTGGTTAGAGCATCATCCCCATATTCCAAGGCTGTGGATTCAATCCCCAATCAGAGTACATACAAGAAGCAACCAATGAATGCATAAATAAGTGGAGCAACAAATCAGTGTTTCCCTCTCTCTCAAAAGTACAATTCAGAAAAAAGAAGCACAAATTGATAGTTATACAATAGTCTTGGGTATGTAAAGCACAACATAGGGGATATAGTCAATAATATTATAATAACTGTAGGGTGCCAGTTGGGTACTGGAAATATCAGGGGAACACTGCGTAAGGTATATGAATATCTAGCACTATGCGGTTCACCTGAAACTAATACAAAATAATACTGATGTAAACTGTAATTTTGTAATTTAATTTTTTAATAAAAATCACTTCATTTGAATAAAATAAAAATAAAATAAAACAAGAGCTGGTTACAGAAAGGTACACATTAGTGAGTCTTTAAAGAACAGAAGGGTGTCCACATGCAGGTACATGTTTTTTAGCAGGTTTCAGGAAGACACATCTGGATGGAAGAAGTTGAGTAGTGAAACAGTAGAGAAAGTTCTGTCCTGAGAGAACTGTGTTGGAAGGGCCAAGTTTCACTGGAGGATATCCTTCCTAAAAATGAGGGAATAAACCAAGGGTAGAAGTAGGAGATCCAAGAAATTGTGGATCCAATTTCAAATGAGATTCAATAAGGCTAGAGTTTGAGCAGTCCTATTGAATGAAGTGGGACCACGATACAGAGGAGTGGCTGGAGAAGGGATTTAAGGGGAAGATCTCTCACAAAGGGAGAGGTTCCTTCATTTCCTGCTATTCTTTGTTTTATTAGGTATATGTCTATTTTAAAAGTATGATAGGATTTCTCTGTAAAAGCATATCTTTTTTTGTCACTCGTTATCCTTCTTATTCCTGGTAACTTTGAAAATGTGTACACAGGAAATTGTGGATAAGCCATATAGTTCTAGGAACAGCAGGAAGTTCACCAAACCCAATGATCACATAGGAAGAGGTTCTGACAATTTGTTGCAAGGTGATGGATTATTTATGCCTGTAGCTCAGATGATGACTGACCACCTGGAGCTGATGCCCTGTCCCCTGGGAGAGGAATCTTCTCTGTGTGACCCAAATAAGCATATAAAGTTACAAGTAAGGAAAAGTGAGAGGAAGAGTGCTGTGAACTGAATGTGTCTCCTAAAAATTCCTATGTTGAACCCTAACCCCCAATATGATGGAGTTAGAAGGTGGAGGGCCTTTGGGATGTGATTAGGTCATAAGGTCTCCATTCTCATGAATGGGGTCAGTGTCCTTATAAAAGGAACTCCAGGGAGATTTTCTCCCCTTTTCTGCCATGTGAAGATACAATGACAAGTTGGCAATCTGCAACCTGGAAGAGGACTCTCAACACAATCCAAGTATGCTGGTACCCTAATCTCAGACTTTCAGGGCTGTCAGAAATAAATTTCTGTTGCTTAAAAGCCACCCAGTGTGTTATATTTAGTTATAAGAGCTCAATTGACTAAGACAAATAGAAAACTGATGTAGATCGACATTTTGTGGTTAGGAATTTTCAGATATGGTGGTGAAAAGGAGAGGCATTGGGGAGGAGTTGGGGCAGGAAAAAGAGAAACAGGACAGCATCTCAGTCTTCTATAAAACCAGATTCTTCTTTTGGTCTGTTTCTCAGTTTGCAGCTGGATGTGGGTTCTGTGAAAAGATAAGGATTCTGCAGTAAGAGTGAACAGCAGTCTTGCTAGGTTGACTCTGACTTGTTTCCAAGGAAGTTAGGATGACTGAGAGGTACCTCCTGGTGAATTTTTCTTTAGTGCTGGTGACTGTAGGCTGTGTTCATATTCTGTTCATTGGCCTGTCTTTAGGCTCTAGGCAAAGGCCCTAGTCAAACAAACACAGCAGGTTGGGTTCTCCACAAAGCTGACTCTGGGATGGAAGTTTGTATGAGGGGTGTGTGAAGGACTGCCATTGTCATTAGGCAGGAGGAAGCAGGATTGGGCAAAGGGACAGGGGAATGCTGATCCAACAGCTGGTTCCTGGGGAGGCTCCAAAGTCAAGGCTGTCTGAGTTGTTCTCTACTGGGCCAAAAATGGGAGGACATTTATTCTGCTGCCTTGTCAATATCTGCAGAACGCCACCCCTAATGTGTGTGCCTCTGGTCAGTCTGACCAAGAGCTTTCAGTTGAGTGCTGGCTGCATTTCCAGCTTTTGAGGCTGTTATTCCTTAAAAGGTATCTAAGCAGTATCATAATGTGCTTGAGATATCAAAAGAACTTGACAATAACAGAGGCAGGAAATAAAATATGGAAGGGCCATTAAATCTGTGATGATGGGCTAGGATGAGGGGGATGGTCAATGAAGAAAATAGAATATCCATTGGGCTTTACATAGTCACAATAACATAAACATTGTTTATTGCTTTGGTCTTTTACATTCAAGCTGTTTAAATTCAGAAGATTGATGATTATAAGACCAAATGCATTTGTTCCCCACATTAATGATTAAAACTGTAGATAAATGATGTTTGGGAGTTGAAAGTGAAAATAAGTGACAGAGAAGATAGGAATACAAGGTAAAGTGGGAAAGCAAATATATTCTCTACATTATTAGGACAGCTGTGTTAGCAGGACATCTTATTTAAATAGGGCATGACACAAAAGTTTAGGTAAATTAATCAAATACATGTGGTTCCTATAGTGGACTAAAGAGGGACATGGCTATGCTGAAAGGAAAGACATGTGAGAAACAGTGGATATGTAAATGACCTGTCTTGTATAATCAGAGAAGAAAGTCAAAAGATATCATGGACCTAGCTAAATCAAAGGAAGCCATAGAACCACATTATTTAGGGAAACAAAAGGAAATTCCTGGAGGATTTGAAAAAGCTGTTGTAAAGGATTGTCCCTAAGGAAAAATACCAAAAGTAAAGAGGAGTGAGGCATAGAATGATTACTTTTATTTATATCTTTCATGCTATTTAAATTCATAAATATTTTTATAAATATAAATATTTTTAAAATTTAAAAGTTTCTTGTGTGTTTCTAGAAATTGTGTGCATAAAAGCACACTTACACACATACAGTCTTTGTTGATGTTCTGCAGTTCACTAGGTTATGAAGCATTTTTCCATATTAGCTTATTTGTTATCCAAAATTATTTTATTGACTAGAACATATTCATTAAATGACTCATCTTAGTTACTATCCACATTCTTTCTACCCAGCATCAGTTGCAGCATAATATCCAAACTTCCTACAGGCACTTTATATGACAAACACATGGGTCAACTACTCTTTCAACTTTGAAACTGCTCTGATGCTCATGATAACCCACTATGTGCAAGAAACACAAAGAAAAAATAAAACTTGGCCCTGGCCTTGGGACTGTTGCAGTGTGGAGGTGCTGGAATACTGGGATTAGAAGTCACAGCTCCCAATGGAGTGCAGACCATCTGCCCCATCTCACCTGGCCTATGCTTCACTTCTTGACTCTGTATTTTATTTTACTAATATATTTTATATTTTATTGTTGTTCAAGTACAGTTGTCTTCATTTCCCTCCACCATTCTCCCCTACCCCAGCCATCCCACCTCCCATCCCTGATCCCAATGCCGCTTGGTTTTTGTCCATATGTCCTTTATAGATATTCCTGAAAACTCTTCCCCATTATCCCCTATTATCCCCTCCCACCTCCCCTCTGGTTACTGTCAGTTTGTGGACTCTATATTTTAAATAAAAGGTATCATAGTATTTGCTCACTTTGTTAAATGCTGATATCCTAGTAGACCATGCATAGTCTCTGCTTGGAAAGGACCTTTTTGAAGTTTCCCATTTCAAACACTTGTGCTTTTGAACATGTTTCTGATCAACTCTGCCCAAAGGAAATGTCAAGAATTCATAATACCTGCCCAGGACACTATAGCAGGTCACCTATACTGTCCAGGCCTTAAGTAAAGACTGTGCTCCCATTACCAGTGCAGTAGGTGTGTTTAACTTTGCTCCATACCATAGATTGCTAACTGACAAATTATTTTTTTAAAAAGATGTGTTTATTAAATAAACAAAACTTCATTTATTTTCCATCAGATACTAAATTTAAATATTTTATTTCTTAATGCATATCTGTAAATAGAGCAGGTCACAAACTAAAAGAGTGCGCTAAACCTTATTCTTAGTCCTTTCACTCTCTGTTTATATTAATCTTCCTTATTTAGTCTGAAAACACCCCCAGGCAGGTGGTGCTGATTCTCGCTTATTTAGCATCAATGTTCTGAGAGACTGTCCCTCCACAGCAGGGTGTAGTTTTTTTCACTTACTGGCATCTCCTCTAACTATTTTCCATTGATGAAAAATAATAACCCCATCTTTTCTGTCTTTTACCCTGACTTCCCACAGCAGTTAAGATCGTGATTATTAATTTCTCCCTGGGATCAGTTCTGACTTTTTCTCCTGAAAAGACACCTAAATGACTTCAAAGGTCTTTTGATTTGTTTTTGTGCTTTTCTAATTTAAAGAGTTATCCATAACCCTTCCTGACTGGCATTCAACTCATTTTGAATAAAATGCTTGTAAACCAGTTAGAAGAGGCCTTGGGAAGGAAACATCGGGAATCTGATCTTTCTTAAAGAGATGATTACAAAAATGTTAGTATTTTAATAATTTATTCTCACCAAGAAGTTCTTGTTTCTAGGACTGTGTTCATCTAGTACTCTTGAAGAAATTTGCACAGATCTTGCTTTACAGAATTTTTAGAATGAGAAGAGATCTTAGATGTTGGACAGTTTAAATTTCTCATTATTCAGGTGATGAAACTGAGGTCTACAGAAAGCTGAGCTCTTCTGGCCTATGCAGGTTTCCTGGTCCCTGCACACTGCTCTTTATCCTGACCACACTTCTCATCATTCATCCAAATACCACTTTCTCTGTGGTTCTCTCCAGCCCTCCCACTTCTGCCAGGGCTGGGCTGTACCATCAGGTGATTGCACAAAATAAGTATGTTAAAAGTTGTTCTTATTATCGTTATCTCATCAAGACTGAATAATCCTAGTGGACAAGACAATTTGCCTTTTATCCATAGCATTCCTTTTTTTTTTTTTAGCATGTACTGGGTACTCTATTAATACAAATTAAATGGCCCCTTTTCTCCTTGTAGTGTGTGGTTCATTCTTGTTTATCAGAAAACAAGAGAAGTTCAAGATCACAGAAGATTTTCTTCGGAGTAAACACAGTTTGACTGAAATTATTCCTTAGATTTAGTCTCACTTATTTTTACTTAAAATTTGATAACAAGGTATATACTAATGCTTTAGAAAGCAAAAAAAAAAAATACATGGAATTCAGTACTATCTACTTTTAAGTGGACTTCAGAACTTTTTTCTTTTCACTTTTTAAATTTTCTTTCACTCTCTTTTTGGAAGTACAGTTGTTTCTATTTTTCCCCTACTACTGCCTCCCAACCACAACCATCCCCACATTTCACCTTTCATCCTACCCCCTTTGGCTTTGTCTATGTGCCCTTTATACATGTTCCTTGTTGACCCTTCCCTATTTCTGCCATGATATCATCCCACCAACGCTCTGGTTACTGTCAGTTTGTTCTTTATATCAATCACTCTGGTTATATTTTGATTGCTTTTTTTATTTTGTCTAGGTTCAACTTATAGGAGACATCATATAGTATTTGTTTTTCACTACCTGGCTTATTAAACTTAGGATAATGCCCTGCAAATCCAACCATGCTGTCACAAAGGGTAGGAGCTCTTTCTTTCTTTCTGCTGTGTAGTATTCCATTGTGTAAATGTATCATCATTTTTTTGATGCACTCCTTTAATGATGGGCAATTAGGTTGTTTCCAGCAATTGGCTACTGTAAATTATGTTGCTATGAACATTGGTGAGCATAGGTTCTTTTAAATTGGTGTTTCAGGATTTTTAGGGTATAATCCCAGCATTGGAATTGCCAGGTCAAAAGGCAGTTCCATTTTTAGTTTTCTGAAATTCCATACTGTTTTCCACAGTGGCTGCAGCAGTCTACATTCCCACCAACAATGCAGTAGGGTTCCCTTTTCACCACAACCTCACCAGTACTTGTTTGTTGATTTGTTTATGATGGCCATTCTGACTGGTGTGAACTGGTATCTCATTGTGGTTTTAATTTGCATCTCTCTGATAGCTAGAGTTGCTGAGCATCCTTTCATATGTCTCTACACCCTATGCATGTCCTCATTAAAGAAGTGTCTGTTCAGGTCCTTTGTTCATTTTTTATTTGGGTTATATGTCTTCCTAGAATGGAATTGTACAAGTCCTTTGTATATATTTTTGAAATCAAAACATTATTGGAGGTATCATTTGCAAATATATTTTCCCATATGGTTGGTTCCCTTTTCATTTTGCTGTGGTTTTCTTTAGTCATACAGAAGCATTTTATTTTGATGAAATTCCATTTGTTTATTTTTTCCATTATGTCCCTTGGTTTTGGGGACATATTGATGAAAATATTGCTGCATGGAATATCTGAGATTTTCCTGGCTACGTTCTCCTCTAGGACTTTTATGGTGTCATGACTTATTTTTAAGTTTTTTATCCACCTTGAGTTTATTTTTGTGTATGGTTTAAATTGGTGGTTGAGTTTCATTTTTTTTTTGCATGTATCTGTCCAGATCGCCCAACATCATTTGTTGAAGAGGCTATTTTGGTTCAATTTTATGCTTTGCCTCCCTTTGTCAAATATTAATTGACGATAGAGACTTTGGTTTATTTCTGGGCTCTCCATTCTGCTCCATTGATCTACATGTCATTTTTTATGCCAGTTCCAGACAGTTTTGATTACAGTAGCTTTGTGATATAGTTTGATGTTAGGTATTGTGTTACCTCCTACTTTGTCTTCTTAGAATTGCTGAGACTATTCAGGATCCTTTATGGTTCCATATAAATTTTGAAATGTTTGTTCTATGTCTGTGAAATATGTCATTGATATTTGAATAGGGATTGCATTGAATATATCAATTACTTTGGGTGGTATGGACATTTAAATGATGTTAATTTATCCAGTCCATGAACATGGTATATGCTTCCATTTGCTTATGTCTTCCTTAATTTCTTCAGTGTTCAGTAGTTTTCTGAGTATAGGTCTTTTACCTCCTTGGTTAGGATTATTCCCAGGTACTTAATATGTCTTGTTGCTATAGCCAATGAGACTTTTTTCCTGACTTCTGCTTCTAATATTTCATTGTTGGTGTATAAAATGCCTTTGACTTCTGAATATTGACTTTGTATACAACTGTTTTGCCAAATTTATTTATTAGATTGAGTAGATTTTGGTAGAGTCTATAGGATTTTCTGTGTAGACTATCATGTCATCTGCAAACAATGAGTTTTACTTCCTCTTTGTCAATTTGGATGTCTTTTATTTCTTTTTCTTGTCTTATCACTGTGGCTAGGACTTCCAATACTATGTTAAATAGAAGTGGTGAAAGCAGACATCCTTGTCTTGTTACTACTCATAGTGGGAAAGTTTTTAGTTCTTGCCCATTGAGTATGATGCTGGCTGTGGGTATCTCTTACATGGCCTTTATTTATTATATTACTATATGCTCCCTCTACTCCCACTTTTCTGAGTGTTTTTATTATAAATGGGTGCTGTAACTTATCAAATGCTTTTTCACATGTATTGATATGATTGTGTGATTTTTATCTTTCCCTTTGTTTATGTGAGGTTTTACATTTATTGATTTGTGAATATTGTACCATTCTTACATCCCTGTGATGTATCCCATTTGGTCAAGGTCTATGATCTTTTTAATGTATTGCTGGATGTGGTTTGCAATATTTGTTGAGGAATTTAGCATCTATATTCATCAGTAATATTGACCTGTAATTTTCTTTTTTGTTGTGTCTTTATCTTGTTTTTGGAGTAGGATAATGCAGGTTTCATAAGGAAACTTTGGGATACTCCTCCTTTGTGGATTTTTTGTAATAGTCTGTAAAGGAGGGGGATTAGCTCTTCCTTATATGTTTTGTAAAATTCTCATTTAACCATACAGTACAGGGCATTTGTGTGCCAGGAGTTGTGTGTGTGTGTGTGTGTGTGTGTGTGTGTGTGTGTGTGTGTGTGTTTTATTACTGCTTCCATTCACCAGCTGTTATCAGTCTGTTCAGGCTTTCTGCTTCTATTCCATTCAGTTTGGGAAAATTATATTTTTCTAGAAATTTGTTCTTTCACACAGGTTTTCCAATTTCTTAGCATATAGGTGTTCATAGTGTTTTTTTTTTTTTTTTACAATCATTTGTATTTCTGTATTATCAGCTGTAATCTCTGCTCTTTCATTTTTTATTTTGTTTATTTGGATCCTTTCTCTTTTCTTCTCAATGAGTCAGCTTAAAGGCTTGTCAATTTTCTTTATCTTTTTAAAGAACCAACTCCTGGATTTATTGATCCTTAGAAATGTTCTGTTAGTCTCTTTGTCTTTTAATTTGGCTCTGATCTTGGTTATTTCCTTCCTTCTACTCATTCTGGGCTTTGTTGTTATTGTTTCTCCATTTCTTATAGATGTAGGGTTAGGTTGTTTATTTGAAATGTTTCTATCTTTTTTAGGTAGGCCTGTATCATTATGAACTTCCCTCTTGGGACTGCTTTTGCTATGTCCCATAAGTTTTGGACTGTTGTGAGTTCATTTTAATTTGTTGCCAGAAACTTTTTGATTTCCTCCTTGATCTCATTATTAGCCTTGGTCTCATTGTTTAATACCATACTATTCAATCTCCATGAGTTTGAGTGATTTTGCATTTTTCCTTGTGGTCATTTTCTAGTTTCAGTACCTTGTGGTGTGAGAAATTCTTGATATAATTTCAGTTTTTTCAAATTTGTTGAGGCTTGTTTTGTGTCCTATTATATGGTCTATCTTTGAAAATGTTCCATTTGCATTTGAAAGGAATGTGTATTTTGCTTCTTCGGGATGGAATCATATATCTGTATATCTATATATCTTTATATTTAGATCTATATATCTTTAAGTCCACTTGATCTACAGTATTGTTTAATACCACAATATCCTTGTTGATATTTTATTTGGAAGATCTATCCATTTTTGACAGTGATGTGTTAAAATCTCCTACTGTAAGTGTTTTTCTGTCTATATCTTTCTAGAAGTCTTCCAAGATTTTCCTTATGTATTTGGGTGCTCCTATATTGTGTGCATATGAGTTTATATTGTTTATGTCTTCTTGATATATTATTCCCTTGAGTATTATGAACTTTCCTTCTGAGTATCTTTTTATGACCTTTGTTTTGAAATCTATTTTGTGTGATATAAATATTGCTACCTCAGCTTTTTTTTCTGGACATTAACTGGAAAGATTTTTTTCCAGCCCTTCTCTATCAGTCTGTGTAGGTGTTTTGTTCTGAGCAGGGTCGCTTTTAGGCAGCATATGTGTGGGTCATGCTTTCTTATTCATTTAGCTAACTTGTGGCTTTTGATTGCAACATTTAATACATTTACATTTAAGGTTGTTATTGATTGGTACTTATTCATTGCCATTTTACTTTGTTCATATTTGTGTTCCACTTTGTCTCACTCTTTTTCTTCCTTTCCTTAAAGCAATCCCTTTAACATATTTTGCAGGGCTGGTTCAGTAGAGCTGCATTCTTTCAGCTTTCTTTTATCTGGGAAACTCCTTATTTGACTTTCCATTTTAATTAAGATCCTGTTGGATAGAGTGGTCTTGGTTGTATGCCTTTGTTTTTCGTTACTTGGAACATTTCTTGACATTCCCTTCTGGCTTGTAGTGTTTCTGTTTAGAAGTGGGTTCTGTTACTTCCTTTTCCTTCCTTGCTGCCGTTAAGATTCTTTGTCTTGGAATTTTGCCACTTTAATTATAATATGTCTTGGCATGGGTCTCTTTGGTTTTCTCTTAATTGAGACCCTCTCTGCTTCCTGGATTTGTTTGACTTTTTCCTTCATCAAATTAAGGAAGTTTTCCATCATTACTTTTTCATACAGGTTTTCTATCCCTTGCTCCTCTTCTTTTCCTACTGGTATCCCCATTATATGGACATTATTACATTTCATGTTGTCCTGCATTTCTCTTAACCCCGCTTCATTTTTTGGAGTCATTTTTTCTTTTCTTTCTCTTTTGGGGAGTTTTTTTCTACCTTGTCTTCCACCTCACTGATTTGATCCTCTGCTTCATCAAGCTTGATTTGGTTCCTTCTAATGTGTTCTGCAATTGATAAATTGTATCCTCATTTCCTCTTGGATCTTGTTGGTAGTTTCTATGTCCTTTTTCATGCTAGTGTAATTCACAGTAAGTTCCTTATAGATCCCTGTAGTTTTGGGTAATTCTCACTGAGCTGCCTTATAATTATAACCATTGTTTTGAACTCAATATCTGATAGTTGACTTGCCTCTATTTCATTTAGCATTGTTTCTGAGGATTTCTCCTTTCCTTCGGATTAGGGGTTATTTCTTTGTCTTCCCATATTTGTGAGACTCTTCTTGTTTGCTTCTGCTTCTTAAATTGATTTGTTCTGTATCCCTTAGTTTGTGGTGTGAACTTCTATGGTAGGAGGCCTATGAGATTCAGTAGTGCATTCTCCTTGGTCTCCAGAACTTGTTGCCCATGAGATGCCCTTTAGGCCATTTATGTTGGCTTTCTTGATGTAACTGGGTTTTGATTGCTGTTGAGTTTTTTGTGGGGAATTTTCCTGCCAACTGGTTCACTGAGGTTCACTGCACATACCACATCTTGTATGCTCTTCTGCAGGTACTGCAAGAACAAAATGACAAAGCTCAGGGAACAGACCCACATCTGAAAAAATAGCTCCCTCTTGTAATTCTAATATAAACAGCAAATGGGCCAGTATTAATGTGGGTGTAAAGAGGGTAATAAGAAAGGAGAGAAATAAACTACAGTATAAAATCTAGTGACTTAATATGCACAAGCTTGATGGATGAGAAATTAATATTAAAAAGGTATGGAGGGAAAAAAAAATCACGAATCATGGACAAGACAGTGGATTTCATGTAGGTAGGCTCCAGTATTTACCACTGTTTTTCCTTCCTTGTGATATCAGATGTTGATTACCTCTGACCTTATACAGCCTTCTCCAAGACTGACAAGTATCTACTGTCTGTGGCTATCTCCTTCAGTTGTTAATCTAGTCACTATTCACTCAACAGTCAGGTTTAAGCCCCATAGGGTGGGGCAGAATCCTTTCTAGTGCTGAGATTATTGTTTATCCTCATGCTGCTGCTGCTCGGAAGAGAGTGGTCTGCCTGAGCAGGATAGCTGCTGCCATATGGGGGATGACTCAGCACCAAGATCCTGGTGGCTACTCTCAGTTCTCTCCCCAAAGCTTTCATCCCCAGTCTCTCCTCAGGTGTCTCTAGCACAATCTGCCCCCACCTTTGACAGGACCATGGGTAAGGGGCTGCAAATGAAAATGTGTGTGTTGGCCCTTTAAATGACTCTTTGAGTTTCCAGCTTTCCATCTCTGGCAGAGAGCAACTGTGCAGCTTTTTGCCACCTGTTGTTATCTGTGTGCTTTTTGGGCTCTAGTGCTCTAAGCTGGGGATCCCGGTTAGAGTTTATACCCCACACTTCTCAGGGGAGTCCAACTACTTGGCTCAATTATCCCTTCAGTGCTGCTGCCTGTGGGTCCCCAGCCAGCCCTCTCCAGCACACTCCTTACCTGTTAGTGCCAAAGATGATTTTTCTGTCTGTCCAAGATTATAAGGCTTCTCTCTTGCTATTGTTCAGTTATTTGTTCTGGATAATTTCCCCACAATTTGAGTGTAAATCCAGATTGGTCCTGTGAGGAGGTTAGTGTAGCCTTCATTCACTCCTCTGCCATCTTGCCTCTCTCACCTTTGAGTTCTCAGTACATAAACATGCTTAGTTAAATATTAAAAATGAAGGACTTTTAAAACATCAAACCCATAACAGATCAGATTTGTTGTACTGCTAGTTCTGAATTATTTAAGTAAAATATGTTATCCTTAAAGTTTAGCAAATAAACATTTCAAGTGAAAATTAATTTGCATTTTCCATGAAAGTTCTTAGGTATGCTTTTTTAACTATTTTATTTGTAATTATAATGTGATTTTTATTAATTTTGGTGTTTTAGTGATAACATTAAGGGATTTATTTTTTAAATAAAATATGTATGCAATCCAGTTAAAAAGTGGGCAAAGGATTTGAGTAGATACTTCTCCAAGACAACTCATGAAAAAATGAAAAAATGCTGAACATCACTAGCCATTGGAGAAATGCAAATTAAAACTACAATGTGATACCACTTCACACTGGTGAAAGTGGCCATTGTTAAGAAATCAATAAATGACAAGTGCTGGTGAGGATGTGAAAAAAAGGGAACCCTAGTATTTCTGTATTCCCTGTTGGGAATGCAGACTGGTGCAGCCACTGTGGAAAACATGATGGAATTTCCTCAGAAATCTAAAGATGGAACTTCCTTTTGACTCAATGATTCCAGTTCTGGGATTATATCTTAGGAATCCTGAAACACCAATGCAAAAGAGCCTATGCACCCCAATGTTCATAGCAGCATTGTTTACAAAGCAAGTGCCAGAAACAGCCTAAGTGCCCATTTGGTACATTTACACAATGGAATACAGCACAGCAGAAAGAAAGAATGATCTCCTACCCTTCACAACAGTATGGATGGAACTGAAGAGCATTATGCTAAGGGAAATAAGCCAGGTGGTGAAACACAAATACCATATGATGTCACCTATAAGTGCAACATAATTAACAAAATAAGCAAATCAGCAAAATATAACCAGAGACTTAGAAATAAAAAAAATAATGACAGTAACAATAGAGGAATGAAGAAGGGGTATAACAGGGTGTGGAGTACTCCATCTCACAGAGCTCTCCCAGCTGCCATGGATGAGAATAAGTTGTCCTGGAAACAATCTGTTGTTCTGGCAGGAAAGGGGATGGGGATTCTCCCTAGTGGAGAATGCCCCAAGCGTTTCTGCAAAAAGGCTTTTATTGGGATCAGTACGTGCAGGGATATACAGCATATATGCATAGCTCATCAATCAATGTCCAAAGGCTATAGTTATAACAAAAAAAAAACCCTGATATTATCTATTGATGACAATTGAAGAGACACAGAGATCTGCCTCACGTCAGGGTCTGTTAGACTTGCTGGTGCCAGATGGTTGTTAAGGTGTATTTCCTAAGTTAAGGAGTTCACTCCTTATGCTTTGAATTTAAACATCTTGCTTACACCAATAGGGCAATAGGAAAGCAAAGCAAGTTTAAAAGGATACAATGTAATCTTCAAGCCTGATTCCCCATGGGAACTGCTGTGTTAGTATCAGGTTTTGCCTGCCACCAATCTTCCCACCTTTCTGGTCGAGATTTATAGGCAAGGCCTGACTCACGAGGGGCTACAGTTTCTGAAACCACACAAATTGGTCCCCAACAATGGTGGAAAGAAGGAGAAGGAGCAAGTCAAGGAACATGAGTAGAGGAATCATGGGCATGACAATGAGGGTTATTAACTGTGGGAGTTAGGGAAGATGGGGTTTAGGGTGAGCAAGGGGAAAACAGGTGGGACAACTATAACTGAACAAAAATAAATTTTTTAAAAAACAGATTTAAAAGTATATCCAAATATAATCAATTTACTAATTATATTGTTTTTCCACTAATGTTTTTAAAGTAATTTGTCTTAATAGAGTCTTACAAAATTCTCCTTAAATAATGATATGGGGAAAGTGAATAGAATTACCTAATTCCCCCAATATTAATATGAAATTTACCTTATAACTAACAAAATTACCAACCTAAAGTTGCAGAATATTTCCAAAACTAAATTATGAATTAAAATTTCAGTTGCACACTTAATTACATATACATGGTTAAGTCTGATGGACTCTTGTACCTGAGGGAAGAAGTGAGGAAATAGAAGAATAAACAAGCAAAAAATTTTATGTAGATGGAGCCATTTGAGTTAAGACTCAAAAGCTTAATTTGCTTTTCTCTAGCTGTCAAGTGTCCTGGATAAAATAAAATTTTATTAATTAGACTAACAAAGGGTTACAAATTGTTGCATTGTGAATGCATTATAAATAACATGGTTCAGTTATTTTCAGACAGTACTAAATATAGGTTGAAAATGATAAACATTTAAACCTTTTCAAAGTACTACCTATTACCTTAAATTAAAATAAAAGTATGGTATGTAGGAATAAGAATAGATTACCTTTGAAGAAACAGTATTTTGTAATATCAAAAATAAATAATTTACCTATTCCTTAATGATCACAACAAAATATGTTTTTCAGAGGCTTTTTGAATCAGAGAAGTGTGCCTACAACATATTCTATCTAATGATCTAAATTGGTGATAAATCTGGAAATAGAAATGAATAAAGATATTTTCTGAATGGAAAATCCTTACAGTCAGTAGTATTTGTTGATATTTTATTCAATAAAAGATACAATTACTTCAGCTACTTTCTCAAAGCTGTTTTGAAGGAAAACTTCTCAAAGCAATGGCTTGCCTGGCTTCCTCCACATGCGGTGACTTTTTTCAATGTACCTTCAATGCATGTGCTTATAGTCTCAAATATTGACCTCAACTGCTTTCATTTTACCCACTTCAGATAGAATTTTGGAGGAAATAAGCTCATACAGCACAAGCAGACAATAAAGCCTCTTTTTTTTTCTTCATTTATGGGAGGTTGAACAATTAGAACTTCCAGAACCATAGATTTTTCAGAATATGTGCTTCAGTTTGAAGTCAAGTGATGTTACTTTTTTCTCAAATTACCAGATGACCAGAAAGAACATCATTAGATCCAAATTTCAAATTCCACCAAATTTCAAATTCTTGTAAGTTATACAAGAGCATCTTTACTTTCCTTTTTTTTAACATTGTCTCTATGAAGAAGGACAACTCCTGATTACCATGGCCACATTGTCAGTATATGAATTGCCTCCCACACACAAGCCTCCTAGTCTGCATGTCAGGTGGCACTTTTTAATACAACTAACAACACATGTGTAATAAAGAATTTAAAGGGAGAGCACAAAAAGTCAGAAACAATATTTGAATCGACTTGAACAAGTAGTTCTTTCTTTAATCTCTTTTCTTATTTTTCACATTTCCTGAACTAGCATTAGCACATATAAGAAGTAATAGTAACCACTGTCATTTATTGAAAACTTGACACTTGTGCCAAGTCCTCATGTGGGGCACATTTATTTGCTTATTCAATAAATACTTATTGACTACCCACCATATAGTACAGAAGGGACTAGGAAAAGAGAGTTGATCACTGACCTCAGAGAATTTCTAATATTAAGATGTGTGTCCAAGGCCATATAAAGATATGCAATGGGAATTATAAAATCATAAACTTGTTTGAGGCAAAGCTTTCTGGAGAAGTTTTGGATTAAGCTATGTATTAAAGGATAACTTTAGAAGATCTGCACCTAACATGAAGAGAAATGACAATGTAATCTAAGCAACTGTGTAAACAAATTTATTGATGGGAAAATATATGTGTTTAAGAAACTATGAAGAATTTGGCATTGGGAGCATTGGAACTGGCAAAATTAAGGTTAGCAAGATATGTACAGTTAAAATTGTGAGAGAACTGGGATGACATGTTAAGGTATTAAAACTTTATCCTATAGGTTTGGGAAGCAAATCAAAACTTCAAAGTTTCTGCATAGTTCATACATATGTCTTCTGCTTGTGTCAGAGTAGAGTTTGTATTTGTGGAGATTTGATTGCTAAGGCTGCCAAAACAAATTACCATACCTAGGGAACCTTCAACAGCAAACATTTATTTTGTCACAGCTCTGGAGGCTGGGAAGTCCAAGATCAAGATACTGGCATGGCAGCTTCATTTTCTAGCCTCTTTGCTTGACTTTCAGGCAACCATTATGTGCTCACATGACCTCTTCTTTGTTCTTGAGATCAGGGAGAAAAATCTCTGTGGTATCTCTTCTTTTTTTAAGATTTTATTTATTTATTTTTTAGAAAGTGGGAAAGGGAAGGAGAAATAAAGGGAGAGAAACATCAATGTGTGGTTGCTTCTCACGCATCCCTTACAGGGGACCTGGCCTGCAACCCAGGCATGTGTCCTAGACTGGGAATCCAATTGGCAACCCTTTGGTTCACAGGCCCGCACTCAGTCCCCTGTAAGGGATGCTACACCAGCCAGGACCTATGTCTCTTCTTATAAGGAACCTAATCCTATCATGGGGCCCCATACCATGAGCTCATCCAATCTTAACCATCTCCCAAAGGCCCTATCTTCAAATATCATAGCATTTAGGGTTAGGGCTTTAACATACAACTTCATAACAGGGGAGAAAAAGGCCACTGTCATAATAAAGGGTAGTAATAATGAAGCCTTGAGCTGGAGCCGATAAGGTTCATGGAAAGAACAAATAAGAACTACAAGGTGAAATCAATGGGTTTTGGTGGTTAATTGATGGGGACTGAGAGAGAAAAAGCAATCCATTTTTCCCTCATTTTCACTGCATTCATCAACTGCAGGCTACTAAAAGAAGCTGCTGCACTGGTCTTGGCCCTGGTTTGTTCCCTGAACTTTACCCAGCCCTTCCCCCACTGCCCTCCCTTGCACCTCTACCCATAATGGTGCTGCAGGTTTCTTTCCCACACAGGGTGTATGCATATCTTTATGGAGAAAACAAGTACACAAACAAATACAACCCAACACGCTCAGTCCTCCTGAATCACAGAGAAAGTCAGGAATGAAGTGCAGTCAGTGCCGCTGAAACACAACATACACTTTTCCCAAATCACTGCACTGTGCAAAAATGTGCAATAAGAAAAAACAAACAAACATAGCACTAATGAGAAATTCAGGGTTTGGAGCACAGCATTCAAAAATTTCATTAATGACATGTTTTTTAAAAGGTGGTAAGAACGTAATGAAAATAAGAATGGTAGTATTGTCCTTCAGCACAGAATACAAACATCTGAAGCCTAAAAGGAGCCTAAAAGGAGCAATATCTTCATTTACAAAATATACAGTTTCAAAGATACATAGCTTTGCTGCTTTTATGAATAAACTTTATAATTGCACAGAACCATGTAAACCATGTTAAGTGTGTGGTCTAGCCAAGCCAACTGGGAGGGGCCTGTTTTTAGGATGATGTTCTTCTCTCCCTAAACTTCATCAGCCACTAATCAGGAGCCCCTATATGGGCCTACTTTGCATAAAACTGATTACTGCTGTCAGCTCAATCAACACAAAACCAAGGCATTTCTCTTTCTTAGACACCACCCACAGGGACAGGCCTGTTAAAAGAACAAAAAGGAAATGAAGAAACAGAAGTTAAGATGTATATCTAAAGCTTTCCAGGAGTCACCAGGCATTTATTTATACACAATATATATATTAATATATAATATGCATTGTATATAATGTATATAATATAATTCTATATAATATATAATTTTCATTATATGTAATGTATATAATATATAAGGATATGTGATGTACATTATATATGATTTACATATTATATATAATTACTATGTACTATATATGTATTAATATACATTATATATGTGTGTAGTTAGGAGATATATAAATAATACAACAGGGAATTATTACCATAAGTCTTCAATTGCTCCTGGAGTTAGAAGGATTGTAGTTGTGAGTGGTGACTGATTGAGAGGGAGAGAAGAGATGGGGAGCTGAACACAGGAACTGAGGGAGCATGTCTGGGTTTTGCAGGTGAGTGGTGTTTTCCCACCTGCCTCTAGTTCAGTAGGTGCCCTTCTTTGTGTTCAGCTAATGTTTCTAATGAGGGTAATGACACATAAGAATCCTCAGACTGGTCACTTATATTAATCACAATGGAAAAAATTCATGGTTTCAAAGAAAGCAATATACCAGAACAGAGTATAATTGTGCCCAGAGCAGTTAGAAAAAGTGTCACAAAGGTAGGACATGACCAAGTTTTGAAGCATGTGCTAGCAGAGAAGAGGAAGGGAACTAGGCATGAAGAGAATATCATGTTTGTTCAGTTGTTCCATGTGTGATTTTCCCTATTAATTAATTATAGTTTTTCTTTTCTGAAAATTATTTTTTCTTAATAGTTGCCCTAATTTGTTCTTTTTTCCAACATTTTATTTTTTATTTTTTCAAAAATTTGGAGTAAATTATTTTCCTTTTATTTTTGTGTAATTCATGAGTGCAACATTGCAAATGCCTTCATTCCTAACAATTAAATTCGTATGCCTGGATGTAAAATATTATAAACAGTCATACCAGGTCCAAAAATAAGAAAACAACGTTTATATATTGGAAATGGCTAAAATGGCAACTTTAAGAAGACCAATTATTAGGTAATCTGTATTCATTTTATCCATATTCTGGAATAATACAAACTGAAGGCCAAAATTAATGTTAGAATTTTCAATTTTACCAAAGAAATATTGCTATTGGGGGTTTAATTTAACTTAGTCTATTGCAAGTTAATAACATGTGTTCTTATATTACATGAATGTATTAAATCAATTAACAATCATTTATTAAATGTCTGTTGCAATATGGTCTTTGGGACTACTATTCTATTTTATTTCAATTCATACATTACTATTTCTAGTGCAACTTTCTGTGCTGAGTATGGTGGGCATGTACTCAGTACTGTTCTGATGAATGCACCCTGATGAGAAAAATACTTTAATGTAAATCAGTATTATTTTATTTATTCAAATAACTGTGTTCATTGATTTCCTGATAAACATGGTCTTTTTGTTTCACATAGATAATCAAAAAAAATTTTTTTAAAGATTTTATTTATTTATTTCTAGAGAGGGAAGGGAGGGAGAAAGAGAGAGAGAGAAACATCAATGTGCGGTTGCTGGGGGCTGTGGCCTGCAACCCAGGCATGTGCCCTGACTGGGAATCGAACCTGCGACACTTGGGTTCGCAGCCCGCGCTGATAATCAAAATTTTTTAGAGTGTAATCTTTTGAGAACATTGTAATCTAAGTCTTCCATAACTTACTTCTTCATAGTGACAAATATCTTTAATGGATGGAGCAGTCACCAGAGATACAAAGTACTATAATAATGAAAACATGCATTGTATAGTTGGCAAAACCACTGTGCCTTTTCAAACTCCATGTCATACAGTGTGTCCTGTAGAGTCTATGATGTATTCTACAGTAGTATTCTAGATGCCTCCTTTTATTTTCTAAAAAATTGTATACTATGTTATTGTTCTGCTTATTCATCAGTTCTTTAGCTACATCTCAAAGACACTTGTTTTTTAAATATTTTATTGTTTATGCTATTACAGTTGTCCCAATTTCCCACCTTTGCCCCTCTCCACCCAGGCCACCCCTCACTTTCATAGTCAATCCTCACACTATTGCCTATGTTCATGGGTCCTTCATATATGTTCTTTGACTAGTTCCTTCACCCTCTTTCAATCAGTCCCTGCCTCCCTCCTCCTCTATTATAGCTATCAGTCTGTTCAATGATTCTATGCTTCTGGTTCTATTTTTTTCTGTGTTTTGTTCATTAGAATCTTTTAAAAATGAGATCATATGGTATTTGTCTTTCACCAACTGGCTTATTTCACTTAACATAATAGTCTTCAGTTCTATCCATGCTGTGGCAAAAGGTAAGAATTCCTTCTTTCTTTCTGCTGCATAGTATTCCATTGTGAGGATGTATAGTGGTTTTTTTCGTTTTATTTTTTAATCCACTAATCTAATAATGAGCACTTAGGTTGTTTCCAAATCTTGGCTATAGTAAATAGTGCTGCTATAAACATGAGGGTGCAAAAAATTTTTTGAATTTGTGTTTTGGGATTCTTCAGGTATATTACCAGCAGTGGAATCACTGAGTCAAAAGGCAATTCCATTTTTAGTTTTTTGAGAAAATTCCATACTGTTTTCCATGGTGACTTCACCAGTCTGCATTCCCACCAACAGTGCACCTAGGGCTCCCTTTTCTCCATATCCTCTCCAGGACTTGTTGTTCTTCAAGGAAGACATGGTCCATAGACATATGAAAGGATGCTCAGCAACTCTAGTCATCAGAGAGATGCAAATTAAAACCACAATGAGATATCACCTCACACCTGCCAAAATGACCATCATTAAAAAAGCAAGGACACTTGGTTTACAGGAATTTCTAAGACAATTTTTATCCTCCAAGGACTATTGCATAGACCATTGGTTCTTCATTTCATTCTGCCACTTGTCCTTTTGCTTATTTCACATATCTCACTTTGCTCATTTTGGGTACTCTAAATATGGGAACAATATGAGAAAGATATTAAGTTTTCATCAGTTAATCTTACTACTCTTTATCAGGATATATCAAAGAAAAAGGATTAAAATGGATAAATGAGAACTCCAAGTATTCCATTCATTCATTTATCCAGCCCTTCCCTCCAAAAGCCATTGATTAACTTAGCTACTTCTCTATTCTTCATATGTTTTCCCTCTAACTTTAGAATGAATATTTGTGAAATAAAGCAATGCTGGATAAACCTTACTTTCATGTTTCAAATAATATGACATCTTGCATAGCATAGAATTTACATGGAAGAGTCCTTGAAAGGTACAAAGAAAGTCAAATATGTGTCAAAGGATAAGATGCAAATAAAGTAAATCAGAAATTACTAATGTAAAAGAACAATAATATATATTTTAAAGAAGAAGACGGAATCAGTGTTGAAGTTTTACAGCTAAATATTAAATGATTAAAACAAATCCAAGAAAATGATATCAAATGTGGATGGTAACAGACTCAGTTTTTAGAGATAGCATCTGTTATTTCATATATTTTTATGAATTTATCAGTGCAGTGAAGGCAGATAAAGGTAAATCTTCTGATGAGAAAAAAAATTGATAACTGCTCTAAAATAGTGTGATTGCCAGAATTCTTATCTTTATAAAAATGATCCTGGAGGTTAAAGGGAAAGCTGTCCAGCATCTGTAAGCATTTTATAGTTAGAACATTCTTAACAACATGGGAAAAGCACTGTGTGGAGAATTTCCACATAGCTGGTATTTATTAAATCTCAAAGTTGAAATTACTTTTTCAGTGTTATTGAAGTGTAGACATTTTGTATTCCTTGTCAGGATAACTTTATAAAAGATCTGAAAATGATAAATGTTCTATGATGAGCTGTTGCTCCTGAAGGAAAGCCAAATGGACTGTGTTTTCTGTCACAGATAAAGTATTGTATTCTGATTCCAAGGAGATTTATTTCTTTCCACACAGCTCTGTTAAGATCTGATCTGGGACAGTCTAACCATCTCTGGTTAGCTGAAAGTGTAGATTATGTTTTGGCTTTCTGAATCTCTTTGCTGGAGGAAAATTAAATTCTATATTTTAATGAAAACAGTTTATACTCATTCCTAAGCAGTTGAAGTGAGAGTGAATTAAGAAAGGCTGTACTAAGATTCAAAAGTGAAGAGCAAGACCTCTAAATTATTATCTTATTATGTCCTTAAGGAATTGAGCTCAGCTCCATTTAATTTAAGGAAGATTAGGAGCACACCTCCTGAGCTACAGATACTGGCAATCTTAGTCCCCCATACACTAGTGGGGAGATGGGAGGACTAGTACAAAGGGATGGAAGCCCAAGTGCTGTGAAAACCACAGAGTGGTTGGCTGTAACTCTCCTGGGGAAAAGGCCAGGAGGGTGATATACAGAAAGAAAGCACAGAAATAGCAGGGGTGCTAATTCCAGTACAGTACAAAAGTAATGTCTGAGCTCTGTCATGTGCATAGATGTAGACATCTAATTAGAGAAATATTAGTAACTCAAGTGCAGAGAACCATAAAGAGGATGATGTATCAGGATTGCATTGGATTTCTTCTAGAAATGATGGCCTGGTGCAACATTGAAAAATCAACAAAAACATTTTAGAATAACTAAGCAAAATGTAGGAATTCATAGATATAGAAAACTATATGACAAAATTCAAGATTTGATCATGGTACCAACTCTTAGACATAGAAGGGAATATCTTTACTTTAAGTATAAGTCTCTGAAAATAAAATATATTCATACAAGATCAAAGTTATACTTAGTGGTAAATTATTGAAACTTTTTACCCTAAATCAAGAGAGAGAAAATGTCTTCTCATATCCATTTTTACATTGAATGTCATAGACACTGCAGAAGTAATAAAAACTTTATTAACAGATGACTTTTAATATATTTTATTGATTATGCTATTACAGTTGTCCCATTTCCCCCCTTCACTCCTCTCCACCGTGCACACACCCTCCCACCCGCATCCCCCCTTTAGTTCATATCCATGTAGCATACTTATAAATTCTTTGGCTTCTACATTTCCCATACTATTCTTACCATCCCCATTTCTATTTTTTACCTACCATCTATGCTACTTATTCTCTGTACCTTTTCCCCTTCTTTCCTTATCCCACTCCCCTGTTGATAACCCTCCATGTGATCTCCTTTTCTGTGGTTCTGTTCCTGTTCTAGTTGTTTGCTTAGTTTGTTTTTGTTTTTGTTTTAGGTGTGGTTGTTAATAATTGTGAAGTTGCTGTCATTTTACTGTACATGTTTTTTATCTTCTTTATCTTAGATAATTCCCATTAACATTTCATATAACAAGGGTTTGGTGATGATGAACTCTGTTAACTTGACCTTATCTGGAAAGCACTTCTTCTTCCCTTCCATTCTAAGTGAAAGCTTTGCTGAATAGAGCAATCTTAGATGTAGGTCCTTGCCTTTCATGACTTGCAATACTTCTTTCCAGCCCCTTCTTGCCTGTAAGGTCTTTTTTGAGAAATCAGCTGACAGTCTTATGGGTACTCCTTTGTAGGTAATTTTCTCCTTTTGTCTTGCTGCTTTTAAAATTCTCTCCTTCATTTTAATCTTGGCTAATGTAATTATGATGTGCCTTGGTGTGTTCCTCCTTGGGTCCAACTTCTTTGGGACTCTCTGAGCTTCCTGGACTACCACAAAGTCTATTTCCTTTGCCAGATTGGGGAAGTTCCCCTTTATTATTTGTTCAAATATGTTTTCCACTTGTTGCTCTTCCTCTTCTCCTTCTGGCACCCCTATAATTCAGATGTTGGAATGTTCAAAAATTTGTCCTGGAGGCTCCTGAGCCTCTCCTCATTTTTTTCTTTTTTGAATTATTTTTTCATTCTTTTCAGGTTGGATGTTTTTCCTTCTTCCTTCTGGTCCATACCATTGATTTGAGTCCCAGTTTCCTTCCCATCACTATTGGTTCCCTGTACATTTTACTTTATTTCACTTATCATAACCTTCATTTTTCATCTAATTTGTGAAGAAATTCAACCAGTTCTGTGAGCATCCTGACGACCAGTGTTTTGAACTGTGCATCTGATAGGTTGGCTATCTCTTCATCGCTTAGTTGTATTTTTTCTGGAGCTTTGATCTGTTCTTTCATTTGGGCCTTTTTATTCTCCTTTTTTTTTTTTTTTTTTTTTTTTTTTTTTTTTTTTTTTGTCTTGATATGACTGTTACATAGTGATGGGTAGAGCCTTAGGTACTCACCCAGGCAGGGTAACCCACCTCGCTGGGTTGTGATGCTATATGTGGGGAAGGGGTCTGAGAAGGATCAATGGCACTTGCTCTGCTCTCTACCAGATTTCAGTCACTTCCCCCACTTCCCAAAGGCAAATAGAACCCTTCTGGTGCTGATTCCCACGTGGGTGGGTTTGTGTACATTCTAGGACTCTGTAGGTCTCTCCAATGAACTCTCCTGTAAGGCTGGGAATTTCTCCTGGCACCTCAACCCCTACAGGTGTTTTCAATCAGTGATTTGAGGTTTTATTTCCCCATTTTCCCATGCTAGAACCCTGCGTTGTGAGGTCTGTCTCACACCCCAGTTTCACATGGTTTATCTGTGCACAAATGTGGAACTGCCCAGTCTGCCAGCTGCCTTACATGCAGTGCCCTGTTCCACAATCTGCTGCCTCACTGGGTCTGCCAGCCACCGCTTTGCTATGAGCCCTCTCTGCCCCGGCTGCCCGACACTGTCCTTCCTACTGCTCTGGATGAATGTGTCTTCTGTAACTCCTTGGTTGGTAGACTTCCATACAGTTCAATTTTCTGTCATTTCTGGTTGTTTTTTGTTTTTGAATTGCTGTTGTCCTTTTGTTGTGTGAGGAAGCACAGTGTGTCTACCTACACCCCATCTTGGCCTGAAGTCTATTAACAGATGATATGATTGATATATGGAAACTCTAAAACACTGTAGACTGATTTAATATATTAGAATTAGTTTAGCAATTCTAAAAGGTCAATATGCAGAGTCAAACTTTTTTTTATATACCATCAAAAGTAATAAAAATGTAGAACATGGAATTTTAAAGGCACATTATTTAACATAGCTTTCAAAAGTTCCAATATTTCAAAATAAATCTAACTAAAGATGTGGGCAGCCTCTACACTGAAACCTGCAGAACCTGTTCATAGAGTAGAAGACCTACTATTATAATATTTCCCACTAAATTGGTCTCTAGATTTAATGCAATCCCAATCATAATCCCCAAAGCTTTTAAGTTAAAACTGACAAGCTAATTCTAAAATTTAATATAGAAATACAGAAGATTAAGAATACAAAACCACTCTTGAAACAAAAAGAAAATAGTAAACTTACACCACTAGATATCAAAATTTATTGCTATATAAAGTTACAATAATTTGGCAATGCATGGGGTCATGTAGTACAGATATGCAACAGATAAGTGGAACTCAGTATGGAATTCAGAAATATTGGGTTGGCCAAAAAGTCTGTTTAGTTTTTTACTGTAAAATAAAAGACAGACTTTTAATTTTCACCAATAATTTTATTGATTTGGATATTTTGAGCGTGTTGGTTTTCTCCTGCGTGGTATAACATTAATTGTTCTCAATTAAATTCTTGATTTGATTGGTATAAACTTCAACTGGTCTATCCAACCATGGAAAATAGTCCAGCAAGAAATAGTCCAGCAAAGTTTCTCCAGCATGAAACTTTGCAAACTACTTTTAATACTTTTGAACAGTCAAAGCACCTTCTCCATACACTGCACAAATCTTTTTTTGTGTTTCAGGTGCATTTTTAACTTTCTTGAAATAGTAAGGCATAATATGATGGAAATGTGTATTTTCTTCCATCTTCAATATTAAGTTGACTATACAAAAATTCACCATTTTTGATGTTTTTTAATGCATGCTGATATGACAGCTGTCACAATAAAATCTAACAAAATTGTTTTAAATAATGTTCAAACAACTAAGTGCTACTGGAACTATCTTACAGAGGCAAAACAAAAAAAAATTGGCCAACTCAATAGATTAATAAATATCAGATCAATTGATTCATAACAGGAGACAGTGCACAGCAGCAAGGAAAAGATAGCTTGTAAAACCTTGTGGGATAAATTAGATCTTCATTTAAAAAAAATGCTAACATTTACCCCCTACCTCACACCATAAAAAGTTAATTTCAATTGGAGATCAACATGTGAAAATAATAAAACTTTTAGAATTAATCATAGGATCATATTTCCATTACCTTGGTGAGTGCAAAGGTTCCTTAAAGATATCAGAAAATAATAACTACCATAGGAAAAAAGTTGAAAAATTGGACCTCATTAAAATTAAGAGCTTGAGCTTATCAAGTGCATTATTTAGAAAATGAAAAGAAAGTTACAGTGTAGATGATTATATATATGACAAAGGACTCATCAAGAATTTATTTAAATGAATGTTCAAGTACAGTTTTCTCCCCTTTACTCCCAATCAAGCCCTCCCTCCCAATCAAGCCCTCCCACCTCCCCTTCCTCCCTCCCTCCCATTACCACCCTCCCCCTAGCTTTTATACATGTGTCCTTTAACTTTGATCCTATAAATTTTTAAAGAATTTCTATAAATCAAATTTGAAGGAAAAAACACTGAGTACAACAGAGAAATGGGGAAAAAACTGAAATAACTCTTTAGAAAAGAGACTATATGAATGCAGAAAACACAATGGTTTTCAACCTCATTCATCACTAGGTAAATGCAAATTAAAATCATTGTGATATCAAAGTACACACCCACCAAAATGATTAAAATAAATCTACTGACAAATGTTGCTGAGGATGTGGAACACCTAGAACTCCCATGCACTACTGGTGGGAGAGTAAATTGATAAAAGTACTTTGGTAAACATTATATAGCTACAATAATTAAAGCAAGTTCTTGGTCATATCTAAAAGGCTGACCATACATTACACTATGAATTAATAATTCTAGATGTGAATATATACCCCCTAAAATATGTTTCTCAAAAAACTTGTACAAGTATATTCACTAAGAGTGTTATTTCTAATAGCTCCAAACTATAAAACACCAAAAAGTCCAACAGTAGAATGGACAAAAATTGTAGTTGTATTGATACAATCAAATAGTATGTAGTAATAAAAATTAACAGACTGTTATCACACCCACCAACATATTTAAATACCACACACATAATTTTAAGCATAAACAGACAAATAAAAGAGTATACTTAGTATAATTCTATTTATAGAAAGTTCAAAAATAAATTCCACTAACTTATGGTGTTATTAGTTAGTGTAGTAGTTAACTTTGGAAAGAGATGACTAGGAAAAGACAGGAGGGGACAATTTCTTGATCTGGGCACTGCATAGCGTATCACATGTGTCCAGCTCTGAATGCCACTCTGTGTATGTTATCACTGTTATTCAGAGAGGTTTCATAATTTCTGCCAGTGTATATTATTTGACACAAAGGAATGTGTTAGATGAGCATATGTAACCTTTCTTGTACTCTACCTTAGTCCTCACTGATGGTAATTATGATGGACAGGCACACAGCATCCATCCCCAACTCTTTCTCATATTCCTCACTCTTCCTCCAAAACAAGGAACTCAAAATAAATAACATGAACCAGTTGTTTTATGTATGTAGGTTATAACAGGCACAGCCTAGACCATAGTGGAGCTATTGTTCCTAATCCCCCAGGTGCATTACTTGCAGCAATGATAGTGGTGGCATGACAGAGACTTTTGTATATGCAAACATGGCTTCCCAAGCCCAGAAATGACAGCAGCTCTCTTGGCTGCTGGGTTCTACATCATAGCTTTGAGAGTCATTGATGGGAGGTCAATTTCAAGTCTATTTCTCCATTTTTCTCAGTGATTGTAAGCTTTTTCATGTTTTGTAGTAAATTCCTCCTGTATAAACTGCCTAGAGGTGGATTGGTTCTCTACAACTAATTCCTGATTCACAAGGAAAGAACACAGTCAGCATTCTGCACAAGGGTCAGATGTTTTAACTAAATAGAAAACAACATTTAGCCTGTTCTGTAATTAGAGTTTAATCCTGGCTCTCTTATCTGTGATTGTATGAACTAGTAACTGAAAATTCAGTTAGTCAGTTCAATTTCATCACCCTACTCTTGAAAACTTTCAAATGACAAGCTCTATCTTTATTAAACCCAATAACATCCTCAAGGTAATTATAAATATCAGGGTTTGCCTGAGAAACACACCGATTAGGTATCATTATGTGCCACTAAACAGTGAGATGTATTTTACCTTGTCCCCCTTGTTCACCATGCCTGGTCATTCGTTTGCCCTGTGCTAGTGAACCAACAGGTGCAAGGACCTAGACCCATTAAAGATTAGAGGAGAAGTATAAAAGTTGTAATGGTTCCTCACACAAATGTGCACACATACATACACAGAATTGAACATGAAGTATTGAACAACATGTCAATTTCTTTAGTTAAAGGGGTAGAGAATCATTTCCTTAAAAATCACAAAAGAAGATATTGGTAATTTACTTAGCTTTCCCTCGTGAATTTATGCCATATTTAACACTATTTTTTTGCAATATAATGACTTTTAAGTTACATTGTGTATGCATGCCCCTTGATGGATTGTTTCTTAATTCACTGTTCCACAACTAGTATAATGTTTTATTGAGCACCTACTAAGCACAAAAAATGTTGGGCACTATGGTAGACACTGCTACATAAAAAAGTGATTCTATCCTCAAAGAGCCTATAATATTGTGGGAAAGGCAGACATAAATATTTACATTTAGTTACAAAAAAACACACTATAGTTTGTTACTGTACATTGTGGTCAATATTATAAATAAATTGTTATGTAGGTATAAAAGAGGGAGATTAGAAAATGAGAGTATTGGAGAGTTAAGACAGATGTTTTGTTTGAGTTGAATAATACTGAATAAAATACTTTTTAAAAATAAACACCATAATAAAATATTATTTTTTATTGTTGTTCGAGTACAGTTGTCTCCATTTTCCTCCCACCACTCTCCCCTGCCCCACCCATCCCTGCCTCCTACCCACGATCCTACTCCCTCTGGCTTTGTTCATATGTCCGTTATACATATTCCTTGATGACCCTTCCCCTATTTTCCCCCATTATCCCTCTCCCCGCTACCCTGTGGTTACTGTCAATTTGTCCTTTATTTCAATGTCTCTGGTTGTATTTGTTTGCTTGCTTGTTTTGTTGATTAGGTTCCACTTATAGGTGAGATCATATGGTATTTGTCTTTCACCACCTGGCTTATTTCATTTAGCATAATACTGTTCAGTTTCATCCACACTGTTGCAAAGGGTAGGAGCTCCTTCTTTCTTTCTGCTCCATAGTATTCCATTGTGTAAATGTACCATGAATTTTTGATCCACTCATTTACTGATAGGCACTTAGGATTCTTCCAACACTTTGCTACTGTAAAATGTGCTGCTATGAACATTTGGGTGCAATGATTCTTTGAATTCCCCATTTAAAAAATGGGCAAAGGACCTGAACAGACATTTCTCCAAGGAGGACATATAGAGGGCCCAGAGAATTGTGAAAGGATGTTCAACATAACTAGCCATCAGAGAGATGCAAATTCAAACCACAATGAGATACCACTTAACATTGGTCAGAATGGTAATCATAAACAAATCAACAAACAACAAGTACTGGAGAGGTTGTTGAGAAAAGAGAACCTTAGTACACTGTTGGTGGGATTCCAGTATGGTGCAGCCACTGTGGAAAACAGTGTGAAATTTCCTTAGAAAACTAAAAATGGAACTGCCTTTTGACCTGGCAATTCTACTGTTGAAGAAATATTATTAAAAGGCAATTAAGTTCATGGAACATCCTAAGTCTCTGTGCCTTGCCCACGCTAATAGGGTGGACAGTGTGGAAAGGTAAGATGGTTGAGGCAAGATTATGGAAGATCATGAATGTCAGGCTAAGAATTTTAAATGTTATTATCTAGCTATTTGGAGGCCACTTAAACAAGGTACTTGATGTGAGGGTATTAGAAAGAACATTCTGGAAACGATGTGAAACTGTCTTGATCAATTGAAACAATGGAGCTGGGAGCCCTCTACATTACTAGTGGATAGAATTGCATGGGAAAGGGTGGTGGTAATAGTAATGGGAAGGAGCAACCTACATAAGAGAGATGTGTTGGTAAATTAGTAATAATGGGACTAGTTATGGGTGAAGGAGCAGTGGAAAACTTGAATGTGGTATATCACTTCCTCAATATGGTAGATAGAACAATGTTAACCTTGAGATGTCCATGTCCTAACCCCTAGTACCTGTAAATAGTTGAACATAAATGGCAAAAGAGACTTTGCACATGTGGTTAGATTGAAGATTTTGGGGATGTGGGGAGCTTTTCCTGGATTATCTGCATGAACCTCATAATTACAATGGTCTTATAAGATTGAGGCAAGAAGGACAGAGTGAGGAGATGGAGATATGACAATGAAACCCACTGTTCAGGTGATGCACATTGTAGATGAGGAAGAAGGCATGAATCAGAAAATGTTAGCAGCTTTTAAAAGCTTGGAAAAGTGAGAAAATGGATCCTCCTGATTCTACTCTGAAACTTCCAGAAGAATTGCAGTACTACCTACAAGTTAATTTTAGATTGATCTTGGTTTGCATTTCTATGATGTTCTCTAAGCCTAATATACTTCATTCTGCTTCCACTGAAATTTCCCAGGGTGTCTTGTCCAATGATCTCAATGGAATGAGGTCTTGTCAGATATTTACTGGATGGAGTATTACCTGACTTTCTAACATCACTCACTGCCACTTTTCAAAACTAGAGCTAGCATGTGTAACAGAATACTGGATATATTTATCCTTCCTGCTATGGACAGATATTTTAACTGCTATTTTCATCAAAACATTTTTTAAAACTTTTGAATTCACATAACATCTATTAGTAAATAAAACTTCAAGATTAGACCATGACTGCCTATTTTCCTCTGCCTCCTTGTATCTGGTACAAGCATGCACTCAACAAGTATTTGTGGAGTAGAGTAATGAGGCATTGAATTCTATTAACTCTCATTGTCTTAATTTGTATAATGAACAATTGTTTGAGTATAATTAAAATTGGTAACAAACAACCTAAGAATAACATCTATAAACATGATTTCTTGAATACCAATTGTGTACCTTCATCCATTTAGACACAAATATATTTCTATAAGCTTCCCACAGATCTGAGTAACTCTCTCACAGATACTTTCTGGTTACCCATGATTCTATTCTTTCAACAATCTTTCCACAACACTCAGTCACATAGCCTCAGGGAAGAGGGCCCAACTCTTGAGTAAAGGGGTGTCTTTTTAGTACACTGTCATTTTCTCAGAACCACACATATACTTTCAGAGCACTTATTTTTTGTTACATTTTGTCATGTTATCTTTCAGTTAATGCCGGTATTCCCCACTAAAATAAAAGTCATGTGATTACATAATCTAAATGTATAATGTGAATGCACAAAGTGTATGTATTGGATATATGAAATAAGTTAAATTAACTTAATTTCAATGAGTAATCATAGGTAGAATCTTAAATTTTATAATGAGTCAGGTTAATCTGATCCAGGTAGGAACCTAGGTATTTATATTACTAGAAACACATACCATCCAATGATCCCTGCCAGAATATAGTAAAAGCAAAACACAGAATTTTTTCTCATTGACTCAAGGTCAGGTAGTTAAAAGCTGGTATTTCAGATCATTTTCTGTTATATTATTTTCCTACAAACATTTCGTTTGGTAGTCTTAGAAGTTGGAAACAAAAGCTTTCTAAAATTGAATAACCACTTTCTCACATGCTATATGTGTGTTCATATTTTGTGAGCCCACTAATGACTCATTTAAATATTTATTGTACAGTCCAGGTGGGCTTTCTAAAGCTTTCCAAGGTGTGATTTAAAGATAACATAAGATACAGTGTTCACCCAACTAAAGAAGACAGTTTGGGAAATAAAATTGAGACTCTATTCCACTCATAGCTCCTGTTTCTATATCCAAAATCGTTTAGATAAACATCTAAAAATGTTTTTTTTAACAGTAAGAGAATTGTGAGCTTCATTTACATGTTTCTTGTTCACATACTGCTATGCTAGTGATGACCAGTGCAGAGTTTATTCAAATAGTTGTCCTTGAACACATATGAGAAGTCAGAGACTATCCAAGTGGTTTCAGTACATTAGCAGAGACAAGTACACACAAAATGAGGATGGGAGCAGGATCTCTGAAATGTCCTTGGATATGCAATGATAAATTATACCTTAAAACTTAGTCTATTCAACTCAGCAGGCTGAAGTAGCTCATCAACGTGATAATTATAATTAAATATGAACAGAAAAGGAATTAGGAGAACAGGACTGCTGTGGATTCTTCTATATAGACAGGCTGAAATGAACAAAATTAATACATATTAAGCTATTTTATGTTGGAGATTGTTAGAAATTTTAGAATAACAATTATGATAGAATCATTAGAAGTCAAAATATGCTGAATGTGATCCATAAATAGAAATTTTTATTTAGGTACTATGTTTTAAAAGTCTATGAAGAATCACACATCTACACATTGGCTTTGTCTATTTTAAATATTATGTTTTATTTAATTAAAGTTACTGGGGTGACACTGGCTAATAAGGGTGTATAAATTTTAAGTGTGCAGTTCTATACAGCATCTGTACATTGCATTGTATACTTGCCACTTAAGATCTAGTTTTCTTCCACCACTATTTATCCCCCACTTACCCTCTCTACTTATCTCCACCTCCCTTCCCCCTCTGTTAATCACCATACTCTTGTCTGTGTCTACGAGTTATTTTACATAATCACTTCTACTTTTTCACCAGCCCCAAGCCCTACTCCCCTCTGACAGCTGTCAGTGTGTTCTCTGTATCTATGAGTCTGTTTCTATTTTGTTTGTTTATTTTGTTCATTAAGTTCCATTTATAAGTGAAATTATATGGCATTTGTTTCTCTGACTGGCTTATTTTACTTAGCATAATACCATCTAGGTCTATCCATGCTGTTGTAAAAGTTAAGGCGTTCTTCTTTTTGACAGCTGAGTAACATTCTATTGTGTAAATGTACCACATTCAAGATTAACTTAGTTATATATACTTTACCTTTCTTTTTTAAAAAATTGTTTTAGCAACCATTAAATATTTAGGCATATTTTATTAAGTTTCTGAATCATAAATGATATTGTATCTTGTCAAATGCTTTTTCTGCATCTTTTGATAAGACTATATAATCTTTATTCTTTGCTTAGTTAATGTGGTGCATTACATTGATAGATCAGCACATGTGGAACAATCCTTGTCCCCTTGAAATAAACCCCACTTGACCATCATGTATTATTTTTTAATGGATTTTATTTTGTCTAGGATTTTTGCATCCATGTTCATCAGAGATATTGGTCTATAGTTTTCTTTTCTAATGTTATTCTTGTCAGCCTTTAGTATGAGGGTTATGTTAACCTCATAAAATGCATTAGGAGGCATTGCCTCAAACCTTCTCCAAATTCAAACTCAATGGTGAAAAACGGAAAGCTCTTCCTTTAAAATCAGGAACAAGACAAGGATGCCCATTCTCACCTCTCTTATTTAATATAGTTCTGGAAGTCCTAGCAGAGCAATTTCACAAAAGAAAGACATAAAAGGCATCCAAATTGGGAAAGAAGTAAAAGTGTCACCTTCTTGCAGATGACATTATTCTGTATATAGAAAATCCTAAAGACCACCAAAAAACTATAGGAGTAGTTAAAACAATAAACAAATACAGTAAAGTTGCAGGACCCAAAATCAATATATAAAATTCCACTGTTTTCCTAAATGCTAACAATGAAACTTCAGAAAGAGAAATGATAAATAAAATTATTTTTGGAATTGCAAACAAAAGAATAATATATCTAGGGATAAACTCAACAAAGGATGTAAAACTACAAAGCATTATTAAAAAAGATTTTAAAAGACAAAATGACATGGATTTGAAGAATTAGCATAGTTAAAATGTCATATTACCCAAAGCAGTATAAAAATTTAATGAAAACTCTATCAAAATTCCAAAGGCATTTTCTAAAGAAATAGAACAATAAATGTTAGATTGAACAATGGTTGTGGGAGTCTCCACTCTGCCAAAACCGTGTGGTTCTCCCTTCAATGGCTGCTGCATCTCGGTTGAAATCCCTGTGCCAATCTTCCTCTACAGCCCCATTTCTGACTCCTCCCACAATCAGCTACACGTGCCAGCACTCTCATATCCTTCCAGCTTTACTGGGCTGCCGTATGAGTCTGGGCAGGCATGGCCCCATTTCATGGAGCCAATCATCTCCAAGCTCTCACACTGATGCTGTAACTCGGGGGAGTTGCCTCCCAGTTACATCTTGGGGGAAAGTTACTTCCATCCCCCTGCCTCAAAGCAAGGCGACAGCTATTTATCATATCTATGTGACCAGTTAAAGGTTATAAATATATTAAATGACCACACTAGAGGTTAGCTGCAAGGCTGTTGCTATGCAAAACAGCTCTCAATGGCCCTGCTCCATTTGTCCCTTCCCCCAACCAACACCTGAAGGGGGAAGGGGTGAAGACATCTTATATGTCTTTCTAATATTTACTGGACACCCTGAGTTCTGGGCTCCATTCATCCCTATTTAGGGTCTCCCCTCTTGGCTTCACCCTGTAACAGAATGACCATTTTCAACAAGACAAGTAATGGCAAGTGTTGGAGAGGTTACAGAGAAAAAGGAACTCTCATTCACTGCTGCTGTAAATGTAGACAGGTACAACTACTATGAAAAACAGTATAGTGTCTCCTCAAAAATTTAAGAATAGAGTTACCATATGACCCAGCAATCCCTCTTCTGGGTATCTACAACCCAAAATTGAAAACACTTATTCACAAAGATATATGCACGCCAATATTCATTGTGACATTATTCACAGTGGTCAAGACATGGAGACAACAAAATTTCTTTTGATAGAGGATTGGATAAAGAAGATGTGGTACATGTATACAATGGAATACAACACAGTCATAAGAAAACATGAAATACTGCAACGTGTGACAACATGGATGAATCTCGAGAATATTGCGCTAAGCAAAATACATCAGTCAGGCAAAGCTAAGAATCATATGAGTTCACTCATATGTGGGATACAAAACTGATACTCACAGACACAGAGAGACAACAGCATAGTGGTTACCAGAAGGTGAGGGGTGCAGGTGGGGTGTGGAGTGGACCTAATATATGGTGATGGAAGATGGTTTGACTTTGAGTGGTGAGAACACAGTGTGATATAAAGTTTATGTATCATAGAAATATACACTTGAACCTATAATATGACCCTATGAACCAATGTCACCCCAATGAATTTAATAAAATAAAATAAGAGACCCAGGCAATGGATGTGATTTAAAAGAAAAGATATAAGGTCATTATCTTAACACATGCAAATTTATCCAGATATGAATGCAAAAATAATATTGCCAAGAAGATAAAACTAAGTCTGAATAATCAAAGTTAGTTCAATACAAAGGAAATATAAAAGTAAGATAAGATGGAAAGGAAACTGTACAAGGAAAAGGAAGCAGCAAAAGGGAGAATACCCCAAAACAATGGCCATCAGCTCAGTGAAATGCAATACATTATAAATTGAGTTATAGCAGAGAAACATTTCAACTGTGTTGAATATTTGTAAGTATTAAATATTTCAAAAATAATGATTTCTCCTTTTTGCAGTTCCTTTTTATTGTTCAAGTAAAATTGTCTCCATTTCCCCCCACCACACTTCCCCACCCCACCCACCCCCTTCTCCTACCCTCAATCCTACTCCCCTTTGGCTTTGTCCATGGGTCCTTTACACATGTCCCTTAACAACCCTTCCCTTTCTTTCCCCCATTATCCCCCTTCTCCCTCCCCTCTGGTTACTGTCAGTTTGTTCTTTATTTCCATGTCCCTGGTTATATTTTGCTTGCTTGTTTGTTTCATTGATTAGTTTACACTAATAGGTGAGATCATATGGTATTTGTCTCTCACCACCTGGCTTATTTTACTTAGCATAATGCTCTCCAGTTCAATCAAAAAATAATGATTTCAAAGATTTCTTTGAGGCCAGAACACTAGAGAAAGTCCAAAGAAATGAATAATAATTAATATGAGCCAACTGTGGTTTACAAAAAAAATTAGAAAAGTCTTTTGGAGATACATAAAAACATTTAATGAACCAGCTATGGGGGAAAAGTCAGAATGATGCTTCTTTCCCTAATTTGAACCAGCATTACAAATGAAGACTTGAACCAAACATTAGAAATTTTTGTTTCCTCAGATTTAAAAAAGAACAATCATAAGTACACTAATAAACAGGTACTGGATGAAAGGGCAAGAAAATGTTTGTCTTTTAAAATAAAATACCTTGGGAGTTCCAGCCAAGATGGAGACATAAGCAGTCGCATTGTGCTTCCTTGCACAACCAAAACTAAGGACAACAAAAATTGAGAAACAAAAGTACAACCAGAAGAGAAAGAAATTAACTGAACAGAAGTCGGGCTCCAGTACATCCAGACCGGTAAGGAGAGGCAGAGTCGGAGGCCTGTGGAGAGGGGTCGAGGGGTCCCAGCGGGAAGAAACGCTGGCTGGCAGGTGCGGGTGTGCAGGGCACAGATGGCAGCAGATGGACTGGTGGCAGACCCTGGGCTCGGGAGGTGACTAGCAGACCCAGTGAGGGACGCAAGGCAGCTAGCTGTCCGCAGCCAGACATTTATGTGCAAACTAAGCGAAAACGGGCAGTGCCGCTGTGTTTCAAAGCTTAAGAGCCCCGTCTGGGAACTGAGGCCGGGAGACTCTCTCAGCCTCACGGAAGACTTGTAGGGGAAGCCCACAGAGTTAGAGAGGGTGTGCAGGACCACCGCCCGGGAACCAGCACCAGGGGGGCACAATTTGCTTGTGGGAGGCAGTGGAGGGGACGGAAGTCCTAGAGAGAGCGGAGCAGGCACCATTGTTCCCTCTCAGACCCCACCCCCACATACAAAGTCACAACCCAGCAACTGGGGTGCCCCGCCCTGGTGAACACCTAAGGCTCCACCGCCCTTATGGAACAGCCACAACCAAACCAAAGGAAAATAAAAAAGATGGCTCAAACATATTTGAAAGCCCCAGAACCAATTTTTTTAAGTGACCAAGAGATAGCCGAATTACCAGATGCACAGTTCAAAGCACTGGTGATCAGGAAGCTCACAGAATTGGTTGACTTTGGACATAAATTAGATGAACAAATGCAAGCTACGATAAGAGAAATGAAGGAAAACACACAGGGAACCAAGAGTGAGGGGAAGAAAACTGGGACTGAAATTAATGGAGTGGACCAGAAGGAAGAAAGGAACAACCAAACAGAAAAGAATGAAGAAACAAGAATTCAAAAAACTGAGGAGAGGCTTAGGGACCTCCAGGACACCTTTAAACGTTCCAACGTCCGAATTATAGGGGTACCAGAAGGGGAAGAGGAAGATCAACAAATTGAGAACTTATTTGAACAGATAATAAAGGAGAACTTCCCCAATCTGGCAAGGGAAATAGACTTCCAGGAAGTCCAGGAAGCTCAGAGAGTCCCAAAGAGGTTGGACCCAAGGAGGAACATGCCAAGGCACATCATAATTACATTAGCCAAGGTAAAAATGAAGGCGAGAATCCTAGAAGCAGCAAGAGACAAGGAGACAGTAACCTACAAAGGAGTTCCCATCAGACTGTCAGCTGAGTTCTCAAAAGAGACCTTACAGGCAAGAAGGGGGTGGCAAGAAGTATTGCAAGTCATGAAAAGCAAGGACCTACATCCAAGATTGCTCTATCCAGCAAAGCTTTCATTTAGAATCAAAGGGCAGATAAAGTGCTTCTCAGACAAGGCCAAGTTAAAGGAGTTCATCATCACCAAGCCCTTATTATATGAA